>BLSH010116711.1:747342-773416 GCA_018402905.1 Glandirana rugosa
CGCGCGCGCCTCCGGCGGCGCGCGCGCGCTCACTAGGCTCGTGAGCACGGCCGCCGTCATATGACGGCGATTTGCGCTCACGAGCCACCTTGCCGCCGTCAAATGCCGATCGGCGGTCGGCAAGGGGTTAATAGATACATAAAACTGTAAGCTCCTTTGGCAGCAGGTATTGATACGAATGCATCATGTGCCAACTCTATGTACTATAAATAAAAATGGGTCTCTTACCCTGCCATATTTATTTATTTCTTCACTTTTTGAGAAATACTGACAGGTGTGCACAGCTATAACTGCGATCAACAAGGAACATAAGTAGGTGTTGTAAGCAGCCAGGTGTAACTGAAAATGTATAAACATCTTGTATAGCTTGATTTTCCCAATGTGCGGATGTCCTCGTTCCTCCTTGGATGCAGGGTAACTATAGAAACACATCTAGACAAAACAAACATTACAGTAGCTACCAGAGAAAGTAAACAAGAAAGCAATTAACATTTATTGGATAGATATGTCAAGGAAGAAGGCTCAGAGCGACTCTGCTCTTACTGTATGTGTCAGAGAAAAACTGGCTCGCCAATACTTGCGAATTATCCATAGAAGTACTGTTGTTAACTATACATTTTAGAAGGATAAAGGAAAAGTATGTATACATGGAAGTTTATTTTATATTATTATTATTTTATGTATTTGTTTATTAATTTATTTTAGAGAAAGTCCAGGCACAGAGCCAGAATGTGAACTTAGCTGCGCAGCTCAGTGTACATTCTAAAGATAACTACTAACAGGCAGGTAAGTTCATTTAAATGCAGAAGAGACATGGCATGCCTCTTCCGCAATAAAGAGCCTTTCTGCTCACAGTTTTTAATGAAGACTTTAGTTGTGTCTTAACAGGTTTCCGACCGACTCGCGTGCATTTACTGCTGCAAGTTGGCAGCATAGTGCAGATGGCCGTTTCTAAACGGTGATTCGTACACGCACAGCTAGCGGGCGAGCATGCGCTGCCGCAGGCGCGCTCTCGTGCCTGCCCCACGCTTCCTGAATGGGGCCATGGGTTGGGGCGGATTCGATGTCCACTGGCGACCCGCGATCGCCTGGTACAGAAGAAAAGCGGGGAACCGCCGATGTAAACACGGCAGTTCCCCGCTCTGTCAGGTGGCATGACAGTGATCTTCTGATCCCTGTCATCGGGATCAGTTAGATCTGTAATGCCCCTGCCAGCCCAGCCCCCACACAGTTAGAACACGCCTAAGGAATGCAGTTAGCCCCTTGATTGCCCCCTTCAGGTTAACCCCTTCCCTACCAGTGACATCTATACAGTAATCAGTGGCTATTTTTTAGCTCTGATCGCTGTCAATGGTCCCAAAAAAGTGTCAAAACTGTCTGATCTGTCTGCTGCAATATTGCAGTCCCGATAAAAATCGCAGCTCACCACCATTACTAGTAAAAAAAAAAAATAGTAAAAAAGCCATCAATTAATTCTCTTGGTTTGTAAACACGGCAACTTTTGCGCAAACCAATAAACCAAATCAATAAACGCCGATAGCGTTTCATTTTGGTACAACATCGCACGACCGCGCAATTGTCAGTTAAAGCGGCGCAGTGCTGAATTGCAAAAAGTGCTCTGGTCATTAAGGGGGTAAATCCTTCCGGGGCTGAAGTGGTTAAAGGAGCAGTACAGCCAAAGCTCATTTGGCTGTACTTCTCCTGTGACCCGTTTGCAGCAGACAGTGGACTGAAGCCCTCTGTCAGCTGACATCACAGGGCTGGTCCAGGCTCGGGCAAGATCGTGACAATGAAGTCAGGATCTGTCCACATGCCTGAACCAGCACCAGGCTCAGCCTCTCAGCAAGCTGCTGAGAGCCTGAGCCGGCCCCTCCCTCTCCCTCCACAGCCCAGCACTACAGTGAGGAGGAAGGGGGCAGAGCAGACAACGGTGACTGATGGTCATCAGCTCTCTGCTCAGGGAGCTCTCACATCCGAGCAAGTGGACCGTTCTCAATCTTAGAGCCGACGGGGACAGATGCATAAAAAACAAAACAAAAGGAAAAAAAAGCAAACATACTTCTCTTTTAATGTACGAACTTTCATTAAGTTTGCTATTAGCCATCATAGACTGTGAGTGCAGAGAGCAGAAGTGCAGAAGTCAGGCTTGCATTGTGAACAGGGTGTATTTCGTGTATATTATATATTCTCTTACCTTCTCTCCCATGATCTGTAATTCTAAAAATAAAGCACCCTGAAAAGAGCTTGCTTGGGAACTTAAGGTGTTTGCAGCCATATTAGTGGTCTTGTAGCAAAACAATTGAGTACTGTCCGTGGTACTTGTTAACTAGCAGTTACATTTTCAGGACACGCTATTGGGCTGTTCTCTTCTTCTCAGTCCAAGAAGTACTAATTTTCAATCATGTAAAGGGACTATTATCCAACTAAAAGGTAATTACTTATTGCCTCAGGATAAAAATTGGTTCTCTCAGGACCCGGGTCTGAACCTGTAACCTCTGCTGTGTCTGTCCATGTTTCTTTTTGCACCAGAGATGCTGGCCAGCACCCTGTCTGAGCCATTGGATAATCCTGCCTTGTGCCTTGCTTCTGCTGAACCTTGAACTCATTGCTCCTCCTATGAACTTCCTATTTAAACCACGACTTGCTGTTTGCCAGATTATAGTGCTGTCTCCAGCCAATATCTTGCTCCTGTAATTCCTGCTGCCGTCTGCATCTCCGCTACCACTCGTTACCAACTTTAGGCTTGTTCCTCAAATGCTCTTCTGCTTAATCCCAACTTGCGACCACTTGTTACTCACCTTTGGTTTGTTTAATGACTAAGCTTCTGCTTGATCCCTACCTGCGATATCTGCTACTGGACCTGGCTTCCTCACCTGGTGGGGCGATCCTTTGGACCGCAACCTTGTACTAAAACACAGCAAAATCCATCTCCACTATCAGGAGCTCTAGTGAACACCGGTTAGTACTTAGTCTTTGCATCTTGAGTGAGCCTCTCTCTGGCCATAGCTACTGACCATGACAGTTACATATTTTTCACACCTGCATCAGCTATTGATCAATAAATAATATTTCTATGGTCTAATGATCATGAGACTATACTGCCAAGGGCATGGCTATTAGTAGGCCCTCTCATACCTAGAAGGTTTTAGTAAGGACTCAAAGAAAAAAGGGTTAGGCTAGTGCTCCAAGTTGGGGGTTTAGACAATAGCTATCATCCCCATCCTATAAAAAATAATTATGCAGCCTAAAACAAGAGGCCAAGGCCCCTTTGGAACTGTAGTTTTGTGGAGTAGTTAAAGTTATCCCTTCTTTGAATGAGGGGTCTAATGATCCGGGAGACTATACTGGCAGGAGCATAACCATCAGCAGGTCCTCCCATACCCAGAAGTCATGACTAGTCCCTTTGATTGGGGGTTTGCATGTGGCTGTCATCCCCATCTTTTAAAGAAGAATTATGAAATCTAAAACACAAGGCAAGGAACTGTCACATCGGGAAGTAAGAAAATGATGTATCTAGTCTGTAATGAGTAATGTTGCTGTTAGCCCTCATTTATTTTCTATATCTTTCCTAATCCAGGTAAAACCCTGCTATGAATGTCCTTCCTTTCTTGTTATAAAAAATGAGCAGACTTTTTTTTTGAAAGATCTTCAACATGTTTTATTCCTGGATCTGTTCCCATTTTATTAGCTCTGGCTCTTTCCTGTCTTTTTCTTGTTCCAGAGGTTTTCGTGTTGATTTAACAAGATAGATATAAAGGGCTTTTTGTAAGGGAAAGGTCATGTTAATTTGGATCTTAAAGTGCTGAAACTCACTCCGGGAGCAAAGTGCAGAGTAATTTCTGCAAAGCTGCCTATTGACTTTTTCTTCTGTGTAAAGAAGCTAATTATAGCATTGGCATGCATGGCTAACTGCACCGCACATTCGGGTTCAAACTACAGCCTCTCAGAGGGGGAAAAGCGCCACATACACATCCATTCTTTAAAGGAAATGGGGATTTGTTTTCACATTTTAATTACTTTATTTATTAATTTTTTTTATAGAATAATTAACTAGTGCTGTCATTTTTAATTAGAAGTCTTTCAATCAGGAAGAATAGATCTTTCATGCAGGCCTACCATGGGTACTTTATTGGCTAGCTTCCATGTTGATTATCCCTCTTAAAGTGGTATGAAATCCAAAACCAAAAATGTAATATATTGCAGCTTACCAATCATTAGGCGCAGTGGCTGCATTTGTTTTCTTTTTAGTTTTTTTCCTCTGTTTTCACCTGGTAATCCTGCCAGTAACACACCTTCTGTATTAGAATGCCCTCATTCTGCACGAAAGAGCAACAGATGCACCGTTGGAAAGCATCATTGTCAATCTCAGGGAGGGGGAGTGTTAGATGCAGTAGCAGATTTAGATACACTAACATATTGAAGCCAAACTTCAGTTAACACTTTTTAAGCAGTTAAAGCAAACATTTTTTTCTGTAAAAAAGTTATTTATATTTTTATATCAATAAAAGCTGATCAGTGTAAGCATCCCTGTCAGTGGTAAAGTGTTTTTCACAACCCTCTAACTGCTACATCTGCAGGATAGATTGGACTGTTGAAAAACATCAGACTTACTGATCAGATCACCAAATGAAAAAAAAAAAGAAAGCCTAAAATAGAAAATGAATGCAGCCACCGCATCTAAAGATTGGGAAACTGCAATATAAATAAATGTTTGCTTTTGAGTTTAATGTTGCTTTAATGTTGGTGGATGGAGTTTTTGGCTGGAATCAAATACGTTATGATGGATAATGGCAGACAGTGAGTAAATTGATTATAACGGACCCACAGACAAATAATGAAATACAGCGGGTAAAATAAGTATTGAACATGTCACCATTTTTCTAGGTAAATATATTTCTAAAGGTGCTATTGACAGGGAAAAAGTATTGAAAATGCTAACTGAAATTTATTTAATACATCATACAAAATCCTTTATAGGTAATGACAGCTTCAAGACGCCTCCTTTATGGAGAAACTAATGCTCAGATATGCTTTCATTTGCGGCTGGTGAAATTTTAGGATGGGAGGGGGCAGATCCCACCCTTCCTTTTTGACCCCTCCCACTTATAAGCCCCACCCCTTATAGTCACCAGATAGGGGTATACAGGGTCCCAGATAGGGTATACAGTCACCAGATAGGGTATACAGGGTCCTGATAGGGACTCGCGGTGGCCCTCCCCACGAAGTCGGGACAAGTCCCGCACTTACTCAATCTAATAGGCAGGCTGGTAGTTTGCAGAGATCGGCTTGCGGAGAGTGGGCTGAAAGTGTGCAGAGGCAGCGCGTGTGGTGAGCAGGCTGGAGCCTGGCTGACAGTGGAGTGGCAGTGGACTGTCCTCCTCTCCTCATGGACATTCTGTGTGGAAGTCCCGACGGAGTGCTGCGCCTGCGTGAGTAATCACTCAGCCAGCATGTCCGCCATAGTCCCGCCCCCGCCCACAGCATCCAATGACAGAGAGTCATTGGCTCTGATGCCTCAGGGGGCAGCCAATCAGACTATGTGTGTGCGCCTGTTCAGCACACACACATAGTCTTTTATGACTGACCAATCGGCTCACTACTTGCTGTCAGCTGACAGCAAGGAGCCAAGGAAAAACAGGAAAAGTCAATATACCGGCGCCTCCTGCAGGGGCGCCAGGCTGACTTTTTTTTTTTTCTTCTTGTCAACGGTGGGGAGGTGGCGCACAAGCGCCCCTTATGGACCAGCCGCCGCTCTGTGCTTTTGGCCATTCTTCCACACAAACAGTCTTCAAATCTTTAAGGTTCCATGGGCCTCTTCTATGAACTCTGATCTTTAGTTCTTTCCATAGATTTTCTATTGGATTCAAGTCAGATGATTGGCTGAGCCATTCTAGCAGCTTCATTTTCTTTCTTTGAAACCATTTGAGAGTTTCCTTGGTTTTGTGTTTGGGGTCATTGTCTTGCTGACATGTCCACCCTCATTTCATCTTCATCATCTTGTTAGATGGCAGCAGATTTTTATCAGGAATGTCTTGTTACATTTTTCCATCCTTCCTTCCTTCAAAGATATGATGTTTGCAGCACCGTATGCTGAAAAACAGCCCCACACCATGATGTTCCCACCTCCAAACTTCACTGTTGCTATGGGGGTGTTTCTGGGGTGATGTGCATTGCCATTTGACCTCCAAACATGGTGTGTATTATGGCATTCAAAGAGTTCAATTTTGGTCTCCTCTGAGCAGATTATATTCTCCCAGTATTTCACAGGCTTGTCTAAATGTTATGCAGCAAACTTTAAACAAGCTTCAACATGCTTTTTCTTCAGCAATAGAATCTTGTGTTGTGAGTGCATACCACCGTGCATACAGGCCATGGTGGATGAGTGCATTACTTATGGTTTTCTTTGAAACAATTGCACCTGCTAATTCCAGGTCTTTCTGAAGCTCTCCACAAGTGGTCCTTGCCTCTTGGACAACTCTTCTGATAATTCTTTTCAATCCTCTGTTAGAAATCTTGTGAGGAGCACCTGGTCATGGCCAGTTTATGGAGAAATGATGTTCTTTCCACATCCGGATTATGGCCCCAACAGTGCTAACTGGAACATTCAGAAGTTTAGAAATCCTTCTGTAACCAATGCCATCAGTATGTTTTGCAACAATAATGCTGCAAAGATCTTGAGAGAGCTCTTTGCTTTTACCCATCATGAGTTGTTTCTTGTGTTATACCTTGGTAATGAGACACCATTTTATAGGCCATCATTTGAGACTGAACCAGCTGATATTAATTTGCACTCCCAAGGGGCAGGATTGATTTCTATTTACTGATAGATTTGAGCTTTCCTCATGTGTTCAATACTTTTTCCCTGTGTCATTCCATTTTATTACACATAACGTAAGATCTGAAAGTATTTTTTTTGGTGGCTTTGTATGTATTGATTGCAGGGATTGTTACTGACATGTGGTGAAAATATGACATGTGGTCTATAGCACCTTTAGAAATATATTTACCTAGAAAAATGGTGACGTGTTCAATACTTATTTTACCCGCTGTATAGTTGGCATTTGTGTGAACTCCCCAGTCTATCAGATTTGTGGTTCTGTTTTTGAGATTTGTGATCCAGGAACCCTTGCCACCAACCATAACTAGATCCTGCTTCTCTTTCAGACTGTGCTGCAGATGAACTTTACAGCCTGGCTTAGCACAGAGCCAGTCTGTCATTTGACAATGAGGAAGAAGCACTAAACTGAGGAGGTCATCACTCTGATCACTCCTTCTATCAGGAGTTTCCGATGTCAGGCTGATAGCACTGTGCAATGCTGCAGAAATTCCACTAGAATACTTGGTCTGTATTTTCAAATAGGTTTATAGTCTGAGCGATTAAAAAATAATAAGTGGAACTACTGATTAGCAAGCAAGCCAGGCAGCTATACGAGATGACTACTGGACTGTTGATTAAGTCTATACAGCAGGTGAGCTGAGTCAGCTTAAAATGTTACTAAACCTAAGACCCTGCATTCACTATATCTGGTCTCCTACATTAAAAAGAACATGGAAATCCAATTAATTTAGTAAATAAAAACTGCTAAATACTATTTCTCATCAGCAGTATATAGCAGTAGTGTGACTTCTATCAGTGCCTGATTAAAGCTTGTAGAAGAAGTTTTCTTCTGCACTGATTGTCCTATGAGGCTGCAGGACCCCTGACTCTCTTTCTGGACAGTGCTGATTGGCCCTGTGCTGATCACATGCACTCTCCCAAGAAAAAAAACTCTCTAGCAATACACACCAAACTGAGCATTTGCAGACTGATCCCCATGACTAAGCTCCAGGGGGCGGAGTGAAACGCGTGGCCTGGTTGGAGTCCAGGCTTAGGTTGCCACTCTATTCACCTCCTTAGGACATCTTAGATGTGTGGCATCCAGGGGCTATCCCTTCCTTCCTGGACCATTGCAGGGGCCGGGGCGGGCTCCATCCCCTGTCGGCACTCTAACAGCAGTTGCAGAAGCACTGTTCGCGTATCCCCTCTCTGCCGAGCCTGAGCGACACACACACATCCTTTTCAGGTTGCAGACTGACTCCACTAACTCTTTCTAATCCGGAGATGCGTTGGGGATAGTGGAAGAAGGGGAGGATCAGAGAAGACAGGATCAAACAGCCTTTTTACACAATGCAGAGAATTAACCCCTTAGGTTCCACAGTGAGTATAACAAGCATGCTTTACTGCATAAAACTGTGAAAACATGTGCAAGACGCCTAGTGCATTACCCCCAAAATTGTTTATTGTAAAATCATAAAATGGTAATATACTCACAAAAGCAGAATAAAATCAAGCTAGACAATAGCAGCCATCCAGCAAGTGAGATGGGCATTCCCACAGAATGGAGAAGCTTAGGCGTTTAGGGGCACAGACCCCATTCCCCAGAACTATCCCAGCCAAACAGTGTATCACCATTTATATGTTTGCACATGGAGGACACATCCTCCCAGAAAAAAAAGTTGTTATTGGGGCAATGGTGTGTGCTTGTTCTATGCGTCCATAAGACATATAGAGCTGTGGCTCGGGCTCGCCCCCACTCTGTCTTCATTGGCTCACTGGCTGCAATTGACAGCAGTGGGAGCCTATGGCTCCAGCTGCTGTCTCTCAGCCAATGAGCAAAGAGAAACCGGGGACAGCCGAGGCCCCGTGTACATCACTGAATCGAGAGGGAGCTCAGGTGAGTATTGGTAGTGGGGGGCTGTGGGGGAGCAGCACACAGAAGGTTTTTTTTCCCTTAAAGTAGATGTAAACCCACCACTCACCCAGTATAAACTAATGGCACAGTATTAATGTATATGTACTTGCAAGCCTCCTGCATATATCCCTACCTTGCAAATGTCACCCCTTTCAGCAGTAGCAGCCTTGCAAAACACTGGAATCAATGGGTGGCTCTCTTTGCTGGAGCGCGGTGGGTGTAGTTGTGATGTCACAATACTCCCCACCCACCTCTACGCTCTCACACTTTGCTATTCTTGAGTTTTCAGAAACATCTAGTCAAAACTCAGGAAAGACACCACATGACTTCAGCATGCCCAATCATGCTGAGGTGTGGAGCAGCCAATCCTGGGACAGCTGGAGGGGGAAGTGTGAAGCTTTCTCTGCTCCGTGCAGGAGATAAGGAAATTACCTGTCACTCACTCAGCATGGGGATGAAATGTCTCCTATTATTTAGAGCTGGATTAACTCATCGTGGCAAAACTGGGCACAGATTACATGATATCCTCTCTTGTACAAGGTAGATGTGTCAGTAAAAAAATGTTTTTTGGGGTTTACATCCACTTTAATGCATGAAGGTAAAAAACCTTCTGCCTTAACAACCACTTTAACAATTCCATTACAGGACAGGAGCCTGTACAACTATGCAAGACCAGATGTAAGACTGGAGTCCAGCTAAAATGTATGGTAAGAGGGAACAAAACTAGCATGCCTTGTTAAATATAGATTTATTTAAAAAAAACAACACGGGGAAACGAAGTATAGTAGTAAAAAAAAACAAAAAAATCCTTTATTGAATGGATCAAAAAGGAATTGTTTGTATGTACCGTATATAGCAGGGATATGAAATTAGCAGACCTCCAGCTGTTGCAGAACTACAAGTCCCATGAGGCATAGCAAGACTCTGACAGCCACAAGCATGACACCCAGAGTCAGAGGCATGATGGGACTTGTAGTTTTGCAACATCTGGAGGTCTGCTAATTGCTTATCCCTGGTATATAGGGTCCACTTTCACATTATATTTTATCCTTGGAACCTTGGGATGGACCAGTGTCTTTATTATTAACAATGTACCCCTGAGTCAGCCTGCGTTTGCCAATCGTAAAAGGCAAACAAGCTACAAATCAAGCTGGCATCCAAATTATAATTAACTGCTTATTTGATTATTAAACGGCAATCTCCTTGTTAATTGACTGTGTTTCTTCATTGGCACTAAAATTACAGCAGTTGAACCCAAAATCTAGCTGAAATGATTGCGGCTGTCCTTTTTCACACTGGGAAGCCACTTGTGATTGAAACATAGTAATTATATTATTATTTGCCAATGTTTAATTCCTAATGTTCATTATGACTAAGACAGTCCTTGCCAGTAATATGGTATTCTTCAGCTGATACTTGGCAGCCATCATGATTTTGCCAAAACTGTGATAAAAAAAGGGAGTTTATAGATTTTCACACTTTAAAGAAGATTCCTATTTATACTAAGGACTCATACACACGGACGTATCTTTAAAAATAAACAAAACGTTGGGCCCAACGTCGTTTTTTTGGGGTTATGCATCAGCGTTAGTGAGCGTTAGTGAGCGTCGGTGTCAATAGGCGTTTTTTTAAAAAAAATCATCCCTGTGCTATTTTTCAACCTAAAAACGTCGGCGTCAAAAAACGCTGGTTGACGCCAGTACAATATTAGGTGGCGTTGGTTGGTGTTTTGCGGCGTCGGCGTCAAAAAGAGCCAAAACGTTACAGCCTCAGAACGCGATGGCCGTGGGTTCTACTTTCAGCTCACTAACGCCGACGCCACCTACAGCTCAAAAACGCCAACGTTTTTATGGGGCCATTGACTAACATGGAGAGCTGCAAAAAAACGCCAGAAAACGCCGGCGTCAAAAAACGTCCGTGTGTATGAGGCCTTAGACTAATCATGATACTCAGAACGTATCTAACCCCAAGAACAAACATCTAGTTCCTTTTTTTAGGCTTTTTTGCTTTATATTCACCTACAGGCGGTCCCCGGGTTACAAACAAGATAGGGTCTGTAGGTTTGTTCTTAAGTTGAATTTGTTTGTAAGTCGGAACAGGTACATTTTTTAAGTGTAGCTTCAGCCAAAAACCTATTTTTAAGCTTTTTGGATAGCATAGGGAAGGGGCAACACCCCTGTAATGTTTGTTTTGCTGTCTATGTCCCTGTTCAGAAGATTTCACCTCATTTCCTGTCCCAATGATAATCAATAAACAAACCTTGGTGATAAAGCATCAGTGGAGACACCTTTTTCCCATAATAACTCTTACAGGAGTGAATTTCCCTTCCTAGGGGGAGATTTCCTACCACTTCCTGTTGTCCCCCTCCGTTTGTAAGTAGGAGTCGTTCGTAAGTCGGATGTTTGTAATTAGGGGACTGCCTGTATATTGTTAGGGTCACAATGATCACTCATAGCAGGAGCTTCATTGTCACCAAAGGACAGAAAGTGTGTTAGGACTACAGAACACCTTTACCTCCCCTCATTTTCATAACTTAGGGCAGGGGGTCTCCAAACTATGGCCCTCCAGTTGTTCAGGAACTACAATTCCCATCATGCCTAGTCATGTCTGTGAATGTCAGAGTTTTACAATGCCACATAGAACATGTAGTTCCGCAACAGCTGGAGGGCCGTAGTTTGGAGATCCCCGAATAAGGGGAATGGTGGAGGTGGCATTCGAGTCTTGTGATTGGCTGTCACAGTGATCACATGATCGAAATCGCAAGTGTGCATCGGGAGCTTTCCGGTCCCTACCGGTGACTGTGCTGGAAGCGCACAGGATGCACGTTCTCAGAACAGTTTTGCATTTACATAGGGCCGCATATATGCAGCCTCTCGGAGTTAAAGCCCACCTGCCAAAAGGTTGCATATATGTCTGCGGCCAGCAGGAAGAGGTTAAAGGCAGAGAGAACAGGAAGCAGGGTGGATTTGATTTAAATTACTAGTAAAAAGGCTCTTATGCAAGGGACGTGGCGACAGCAGGTGAGTGGATGCCCGCTAACAGGCGCTGCCATGATGGATCTGAAATGACAGGTGCTCTTTAAATGTAAGGACTTATTCTTGCTGGTAGATAGAATCTTTCATATTTGCAAACAAAATGAAAGTTTCCTATTTAGAATAATAATCTGTCAGGTTAGTAAAACAGCGATATCAGAACTGATTCAATTCTACAGTTTGTAGTGTACATAGATTTGCAAAACAATGGGATAAAAGAATATTTATTTTATTTTTGTTTTCTCTCATGGTTACTGTGACATTGTGTGAATGCATCAATGCAGTGCAATGTTATTTCAGCCTGCAGAGCTTGGATTCATTGAATGAGTTTACCAAAAATGTAAATATTGCAGAATATACAGCCTCATGCTACATAACTATGCTCCATTTCATGCTGACTAAATTAAATTATTAATCTTCAATAGAAAGCTATCTTTAGATATATCTTTACTCCAAAAGCATTTTATTAAAACAAATTTGATAAAAATAAAAAAATAAAAAAATCTGATTTAAATTAAAAAAAAAATCAAATTTGTTTGATTTTTAAAAAAGAAAATCATTGATTTTTATCCACCCTGACAGGAAGTTAGCTCACAATATTTCATGCAGATTTTTTTTTTTTTTTTTAATCATTTTTATTGAATTTCTGCCAGATTTGAAAGGTATTTTTTGCACTCACTGAACAGATTTAACAAAACACTGTCCATAGTATATTTAACAAATCAAAAGGGGAGAAATAAGAGGAGTTCATTATTAAGGTTCACATGCACACAGGGCGTACAATACCATATGCCCGTGTAGGACCGTGTTTATCTGCATTGGAGTGCACAGGTGTTCCATGCATCCAAAAAGGGCCCTTTCACACTGGAGCGCGTTAAAAATGCAACATGTGTTTTCAAAAACGCATATCGCATTTTTAAATGCGTATTGTTAAATTTGAATACAACGCATATGCGTTTCCTGTGCATTTTTGTGGTTTGTCACTGGTTGTTAGGAGCCGGCACCCGCTGATGTCCTTAACAACTGATCCTACACATACAATCCACCCCTACCCTGTACCTCCATGGTGGTCACCTCCAGCTCCTTTCTGTTCAGTGGATTAGTCGGTCCGTCCAGCGGTGCAGAAAGCGGCCAGGCAGAGCAGATACAGAGAGGAGGCCACCATATTTTCCATACTTTCTAGGAGTCTTTCCTGCTGAAGAATCTAGTTGGCCATAGATGGACCGAGATTCACCCGTTTCAGCAGGGACCAACTGAATTTTGATCAATCTATGGCCATTCCTGCTTAACAGAAGTTGATCCAACGATTATTGTCGAATGGGAATGCTGGAAATGTATATTCTTTGGCTCCATCACTGATCACTGAACAATGTATTTTGACAGCAGTCCCGATGTCAGAATACAGTGGCACAGCAGGGAAGATTGATCCATTCACCTCACTTGTGTGGATAGGATAATTCTGTAATTTCTTTTCTTTTCATCAGCCCTACTTCTAAAGAGCCACTTCACACCATAGAAACACAGTCCGGATACATTCTGGATGCTTCTCTGCATGCGCGTTTTTGACGCTTTTTTTGGTGTGTTCCAGTGCGTTTTTGATGCAGTCCAGTGCATTTTCCCCCTTTTTTTTTTCTTAACCTAAAATAAGGACATGTGAGTTCCAGTGCATTTTTGGTACGTTTCGGTGTGTTTTTGATGCCTTTTACTGCATTCCAGTACAGTTCAGTGCAGAAAAAAATGCAGCATGTTCTACTTTTTTTTCTGGAACTGGAACGCACTGGAACTGACTGCACTGGTGTGAACTATACCATTGAAAACCATATAACCTACTATCTATGCGTTTTTGATGCAGAAAAAACACACTGGCCTGCATGTGATGTGAACTGGCCCTTAATGGGCAGCCTTAAGCCCCATACACACAATGTGAATTTGGAATGGGGATTTTTGTATGACGACCGATCATCCGAAATTCCTATCGTTATTATGCTCCTTTTGACATCCGATTTTGATTTTTCGGACTACAAAAGCTGAATGTGCAGACTAGAAATTTTTTTTTTGTACATCAAGGCAACATCTGATTTTCGTATCATTGCTATGGTTTTCGTACGCAAAAAAAAAAATCGTACAACCAAGACTACGCATGTTCAGAAACAAAAAATGCATACAATGCTATTCAACACATGACATCACTTCTGACGTTGAATTTGGTCATACGAAAATTTTCGTATTGTTAGTACGCTCTTCACTTTCGACAGGAGACAAGCATCCAACAAAAAAATGGAAAACGGATGTTCTGTCGTACGAAAATCTAAGTGTGTACGAAGCTTTAGTCTCAATGTCGTGTCAAAGGAGTCTCATCATGGCTTTTTATCTATAAACTTCCTTTTATTTTAAGACTTAACATATTACCTGTAAAAGGCATTATTATTGGATTAGATATATTAAATATATCACAAAAACATAGAATAAAAAATTGCACCATAAATATGGCCAAAATCAGTGAATTCTACAGGAAAGGCCTACAAAACATAGGTTTGTCCCGGGAGTAAATCATAACTGGCAAGTTTGAATAAAGGATGGTGATCCTTTTAGAAATACATATCACAAACATTGTTAAAAAAAAGGTGACTGCTCATAGGAATTTGGTTACATTTTTGATAATCCAAATCACAGCATTTTCTTACACAAAATTTGCAATTTTTTGGTAGGTCTACAAAGGTTAAGGTGTTAACGGTACAGATACGCCAAGCAGTAACATAAGCCAGGTCACGGCATTTTCGAACCAAGCAGGATTAAACAACAATTCCTTACCAAGGAAGGTTAAACAGTCCTCTTTTATTGGCAGCTATTCTTCAATCAAATATTCTTGTCCCCTTGTAGAAAACATGCAGGTCCTTTTTTTGCATTATTTAATGCCTGGAGGGTGGCAGCAAGTGACAAGGACATGATCTAGGAATCTAAAAGCTAGGCACACCACAGTGAAAATTAAATTCTTTACTCTCACCACATGTACAGACTTCAAAGGAGTCAGCCTCATTAGTGTGCAGATCAATCCACAGCCTCGAGGTTGCTGGTTAGGACCAAGCCTCCACTCAAGATCCATTTATGAGTTGGTCTTTGCTCCTCTGGGCCCTTTATATTTGATATTACTTTAAAGTGCACAGTGCCAGATTAAGATCAGTGAACTGACCTAAAAGATTTAGAATATAAAGTGATATTTAAAAAGATTTTAGACTTCTTGCCCCACAGACAAAATAAATAAAAAGTATACCGATATACAGTGGGGAAAATAATTATTTGATCCTCTGCAGATTATGTAAGTTTATCCACTTACAAAGAAATGAAGGGCCTATCATTTTTATTATAGGTGTATTTTAAATGATAGAGACAGAATATCAACCAAAAATCCAGAAAAAACACATAAAACAAATTCTATAAATTACATTGTAGTTCAGTGAGTAAAATAAGTATTTGATCCCCAAGCAAAACATGACTTAGTACTTGGTGGAGAAACCCTTGTTGGCAAGCAGAGGTAAGATGTTTCTAGTAGTTGGTTACCAGGTATCAGGAGGGATTTTGGTCCACTCTTCTTTACAGATATTCTCTGAGGCTGGATTCACACCATTGCGGTGCGAATTCCAGCCTGCTTGCTGCCAAGAAGGGGCGGAGCCTCATTTTGGCGGCTCCTGTCCGTTCTCGCAGCACACCGGCTGCTCGGGGAGGGAGGGGAGGTGCAGTAAGGAGGGGGAAAGATACCCATAGAATCGTCGTTCAGTGTGGAACACATCTGCGGGGCAGATGCGTTGCCATTGAACTTAATAGGCTGGGAATTCGCACCACATTGCACAGAAAACGCACACATGCGGAGTGCGAATGCACCGCACCTATGTGAACCTGACACATTGAAAACAATGTGTTTTCAAATGTCATGCGAATTGGATGCGGTGTAAGCCGCAGCCTAAATCTTTAAGGTTGCTTGACAGCTCGAAGTTTCAACTCCCGCCATAAATTTTCTATAGAATTAAGGTCTGGAGACTGACTAGGCCACTCCATGACCATAATGTGCTTCTTCTTGAGCTACTCCTTTGTTGCCTTGGCAGAATGTTTTGGGTCATTTTCCTGCTGGTAGGCCCATCCACAACCCATCTTCAGTGTTCTAGCTGAGGGAAGAAGGTTCTCATCCAAGATTTTACAATACATGGCTCCGTCCATTGGCCCCTCAATACGGCAAAGTCGGCCTGTACCTTTAGCAGAGAAACAGCCCCAAAGCATCATGTTTCCACCTTCATTCTTGACTGTAGGGATGTGTTCTTAGGGTCATAGTCAGCATTTTTCTTCCTCCTAACACAGCGAGTCGAGTTAATGACAAAGAGCTCAATTTTGGTCTCATCTGACCACAGCACATTCTCTCAAATCCTTCTCTGAATCATTTAGATGTTCATTGGCATGACTGTACATGTGCCTTCTTGAGGAGGGGGACTCGCCATGTTTGCACCTCTGGTGTACCCAATCTCTAGTGTCTCCCTATGCGCAGATATCTTGGTTAATCGTTTTTCCACTATCGAATCTGCATTGGGCTCTTTCCAGACCTGTGTGTACTGGTCAGTTATTTGCAGAGTGCTACCCGGACTTAAGAGCAGTAGCCAACTTTTGGTGTAACTCCCCCTAGTGGTGCTATCTCCTGCTCTGGGAACCATCTTTAAGCTTGGTGCCTTCCCTTATGGTAGCAATGTCCATAATGCTCCCCCATTTTCTCACTGTCCCTTAATTCAGTTATTTCATTACTCTTCTAGTATGATTTCTACATCTGCTGCCCAACCCTCATTTGGAATGCTTTTGGATTTCCCAAATGTGTATGATTTACTATATGCTGGTGGCCTTGAATGGACAATACATCTTTCTCTTGGAGTCCAATGCAGAACATCCTTCTATGTTTTGGTCATCTGGATTGCTTGCTCAAAACATGAAGGCAGAGCTTTCTAATAAGCAGGGAGTGTGCATCTTTAACTGCAGAGCTATAGGTCTGACCCTGTAGGAGGCCTACAGAGAGACCATTGCTTCCTTACAGAGAGCAGGGGGCCTTCTCTGCAACATGATGGCAGGGGAGAGGCTTTAGAAAGAAAATTAACTGTATGATATTGAATACCATCTGGAATGTATTTGACAGATTTAGACTGAAAGTTTCATTGAGACTTATCTGTCGCACAACTCAAGCCTCTAGCTGGGAACAGGCATTCCAAAGAAACCAACCATGTATCTCAATAGCATGATATTTCCAACTGTAAGTGGGCTGCTAAGACTGCTTTAACATGAATACGGCTATACGTATGTGATGGCCAAAGAGACCAAATTAGAAATCGGCAGAAATATCAACCCACTGTGAGATCTGCCTAAGCTCATGGCTGATAATTGATACTCTGTCCGGGCTGCTGAAAGAGGGTAGATTTTTCAATTAACAAAGCCTTTAGTTTCCATTCAAATAATCCTTACAGCCCCTTTGTTATTTTTTGAGCTTCTGTTACCAGCCTTGAGTTCAGGCAGTAAATAGGACTGACTTAATGCTTCACATCTATGCTCTGACTGTATATATGAGGGATGCACCGAAATTTCGTGCGCCGAAAACTGTGTTTTTTGTTATTGACCAAAAGAAAAAAACGGCCGATACCAAAAGGGGCTGCGTCCATTGCGAGGGTGTCTGTGTGTTATGCAGGAGATGAGGAGTTTCACATTGCGCAGATAGCAGGCTTGTAAGAGCCGCTCAGTTTGTGAAACTGTCATGTAATTTAACTGCATAGAGAGACAAACTCTGCGGTGATGTCGGGGATGGGCGGAACCAAACAGCTATCGAACACCAGCCAATGGGATAGGGGTTGGGCGGATGTTTGAGAGCTGTTTGGTCACGCCCACCCCCGGCATCACCGCCAAGTTGTGACAGCTTGTCTCTGCATGCAGTTAAATTACATGACAGTTTCACGCACTGAGCAGCCTTTACAAGCCTGCTATCCACTCAATGTGAAACTCCTCATCTCCTCTATCAGTGCCAATCAGTGCCACCTGTCAGTGCCAATCAGTGCCACCTCATCTCCTCTATCAGTGCAAATTAGTGTCACCTGTCAGTGTCAATCGGTGCTGCCTCATCAGTGCCAACCAGTTCCACCTATCAGTGCCCATCAGTGCCAACCAGTGCCACCTATCAATGCCCACCAATGTCACCTATCAGTACCCATCAGTACTGCCTATCAGTGCCAGTCAGTGCTTACAATCAGTACCAATCATGCCTCCAATCAGTGCCAATCAGTGCATCCAATCAGTGCCACCCATCAGTGCCTATTAGTGCTGCCAATCAATGCCACCTATCAGTGCCTACCAATGCCACCTATCAGTGCCAATCAGTGCTGCCTATCAGTCCCGCCTATCAGTGCCACCTGTCAGTGCCGCGTATCAGTTCTTGAAATCAGTGCCGCCTATCAGTGGAAATCAGTGCCGCCTATCAGTGGCCAGGCACAGGTAGGTTGCATATGACAATTGTATATAAAAATATAAATATTTTTAAAAAACTGTCATTTTCGGTTTCAGTTTTAGGCTTTCTGCTAAGGCATTTTCGGTTTCGATTTTGGCACCAAAATTTCCATCCGGTGCACCACTAGTATATATATATATATATATATATATATATATATATATATATATATATATATATACAGCGGGCAAAATAAGTAATAAACACCTCACCATTTTTCTAGGTAAATAATTCTAAAGGTACTATTGACATGAAATTGTCACCACATGTCAGTAACAACCCATGCAATCCATACACAATAAGAAACCTAAACAAATAAGTACAGACATGAAGTTATGTGTAATAAAATGGAAGGGCACAGGTAAAAAGTATTGAACACATGAAGAAAGGGTGGCACAAAAAGGCATGGAAAGCCAAGACACCAGCTGAAATCTCTCAGTAATTAGAAAGCATTCCTGCCCCTTGTCAGTGCAAATTAATATCAGCTGGCTCAGTCTCAACTGATGACCTATAAAAGGTGTCTCATTACCAAGGTGTCACACAAGAAACATCTTATGATGGGTAAAAGCAAAGAGCTCTCTCAAGACCTTTGCAACCTTGTTGTTGCAAAACATACTGATGGCATTGGTTACAGAAGGATTTCTAAACTTCTGAATTTTCCAATGAGCACTGTTGGGGCCATAATCTGGAAGTGGAAAGAACATAATTTCACCATAAACCTGGCATTACCAGACGCTCCTCTCAAGATTTCTGACAGAGAAGTGAAAAGAATTATTAGAAGAGTTATCCAAGAGCCAAGAAACACATGTGGAGAGCTTCAGAAAGACCTGGAATTAGCAGGTACAATTGTTTCAAAGGAAACCATAAGTAATGCACTCATCCACCATGGCCTGTATGCACGCTCACCATGCAAGACTCCATTGCTGAAGAAAAAGCATGTTGAAGCTCATTTAAAGTTTGCTGCACAACATTTAGACAAGCCTGTGAAATACTGGGAGAATATAAACTGCTCAGAGGAGAACAAAATTGAACTCTTTGAATGCCATAATACACACCAAGTTTGGAGGTCAAATGGCACTGCACATCACCCCAAAAACACCTCCAGACTGACAGTGAACTTTGGATGTGGGAACTTCATGGTGTGGGGCTGTTTTTCGGCATACAGTGCTGGCAAACTTCATGTCATTGAAGGAAGGAAGGATGGAAAAATGTAACAAGACATTCTTGATAAAAATCTGCTGTCATCTACCAGGATGATGAGGATGAAACGAGGGTGGACATTTCAGCAAGACAATGACCCCAAACACAAAGCCAAGGAAACTCTCCATTGGTTTCAAAGAAAGAAAATGAAGCTGCTAGAATGGCTCAGCCAATCACCTGACTTGAATCCAATAGAAAATCTATGGAAAGAACTAAAGATCAGAGTTCATAGAAGAGGCCCACGGAACTTTCAATATTTGAAGACTGTGTGGGAGAATGAAAATCACACCTGAGCAATGCATGCGACTAGTTTCACCATACAGGAGACATCTTGAAGCTGTCATTAGCAACAAAAGATTTTGTATGAAGTATTAAATAAATCTCAGTTAGCGTGTTCAATACTTTTTCCCTGTGTCATTCCATTTTATTATACATAACTTCATTTCTGAAATTATTTGTTTTGGTTTCTTTGTATGTATGGATTGCATGGGTTGTTACTGACATGTGGTAGAAAAATGGTGACGTGTTCAATACTTATTTTACCTGTTCTATATACATTACATATATACACAGTACAGACCAAAAGTTTGGACACACCTTCTCATTCAAAGAGTTTTCTTTATTTTCATGACTATGAAAATTGTAGAGTCACACTGAAGGCATCAAAACTATGAATTAACACCAAGAATGCCAAGAGTGTGCAAAGCAGTAATCAAAGCAAATGGTGGCTACTTTGAAGAACCTAGAATATGACATATTTTCAGTTGTTTCACACTTTTTTGTTATGTAGATAATTCCACATGTGTTAATTCATAGTTTTGATGCCTTCAGTGTGAATCTACAATTTTCATAATCAAGAAAATAAAGAAAACTCTTTGAATGAGAAGGTGTGTCCAAACTTTTGGTCTGTACTGTATATATATATACTGTTCATATACAGTATATATATATATATATATATATATTTATGCACTTACCTTACCTACATCTCTCATTTACAAAAGGCCATTGTCTCCTCTTTTCCAGGTATGCTTTAAAACTTTCAAATATTTGGATTACTTGTGCTAGTCATCAGAGAACTTCTATTATGAAATTAAATTAATGTGCAACTATCATTCTAAACAAATATCTGGAATTAAAATGAGACAATAACAGCTGCTCTGCTCCTTGCTTTGTGATTCTTATTTAGCTGTAGAACAGGCTGCTAATTACATTTACCCTATTTTTCTGTACAGCCTGCTGCTAATTAAATAATCTGTGAGAAAAGCACATCAAACAACAAGTCATGTGGATCAATCATTAGAAAAGTAAAAATATTCTGATATTTTTTTCCACACTGTATTTAAGATGGTGAAATGATGTGCTTCATATAATTTGGTTGTTACATAAAAGAATAAATATAGCACACAATAATTAATGGTAGCTTAGAGGCCACTCTTTTATCTTTGTGTGGAGTATGTCAAAGTAGATGAGAACAATCATCTAGAAGGCAAGAGAGCTTATTTTGGGTAGGAAAATGATCACAGGACCAGCGTTGAGGAACAGCCCCAATCACATTTATAAAAGGAATGTTCCCTCTCTTTATGCTGTTCAGTGCCAAGCTTTTCTGCTTGCTACCTTTGAGAAAGTCTAATCGGGACCCAACATGTCAGGTGGGCATGGCTCTTGACTTGATCATGCTAGATGAAGATTTTTCAGGGTACACAGGGATCGACAGTTGGTAACAATACAGTGACTGCATACACATTTGGATAACATTTTTTTTCATTTAACCATGTGAGTGCTTTACTTTATTTTAAATAAATGTACACAGTGAGCACTATGGAGTCTCTTTGTATCTCTTTATGAGCACTATAGTGTCCAGATCGGTAGATAGGAACTGCAGGAGCAAGGACTTAGCTACCAAAGAGGAGACCTGTCAGTGTGAGAGTGCTTATTCTTGATTTGGTTATGAGATTTTAATATCACAGAGGTTCATCTAAATAGGTGAGGGGACACCTGAAGAGCACAAGGGTGGAAGAGAGTAGTGCAGGGGCACAGTATTGTTTCTGGCACTGAAGGAAGATTATCATTTTTGGCAAATGCACAAATAGTGTGGCTTATTAAGACTGCTATTATCAATTGGGGACTGCTGCTTTTATGTGTGTTCATGCACAATTTATGGTCAATATGTAGTATTGATTATTGATTATTCATCACATATTCAATATATGTGATAATTATAATTGATTATATCTGATTATGGTCACTAGAGTACGCTGATGTTTTTTATGATGGATAGATGCTCATTTATTCATGCATGTGGTGATTTTGACAATGCTTTTCACAAAGGAGGCATATATTTATTTTATATTTCTTTCACGTAAAAGGAAGAATATGTTTAAATTTTCTACATTAAGAGAAGACATATCATTATCTATTTGCATTTATATATTCTTTTCTTGTGGTAAGGAGTGCTGCACTATTTGTTATTTTAATCTGATATACGGCTGTATAATTCGACAAGGGTGTGAGCTGCTCTGCATTTTAATAGAAGTTATTTGCTGGAGTAGCGTGGGGATATATACCGGTAATTTCTAACTTTGTGTTTACCCCCCTTGTGAAAATACAAGCTACTTGCCTGTCATATTAAGCCGCTAACTCAAAGCAGGTATTGGCCTCATGCACAATAGTTGTTTGAATTTCTCATCTGAATGCCTTTTCCTCCTGGCAGGAAAAAGCAGCTTAAAATGTGCCTAAAGCAACATATTGCACATGCGTTTAGGCGCATACAGCTTTTGAATGTTTTTATGAATTCCATTGCTCGAACGCCCTTAATCTGCATACTTGCACATAACTAGAATACTAGAATTCCTGAAGTTATAAGCTGATTACTAATTAAGACTGACAAATTATTTGAACTAAAAAAATCACAAAGAATTAAATTACAACCGTGGCCAAAAGTTTTGAGAATGACACAAATATTAATTTTCACAAAGTCTGCTGCCATTCAAATGGCATTTAAAAATATTTAGCTCGTTCATTTTGAATTTCAAAAAAAAAAAAAAAAGCCCACCTCCCATACAGAAATGTACACTTTGTGGCCCCCACCCATCTATCTGTGATTAAAAAAAAGCCTTAAAGCCATAGAAAAACTCTAATCTGCTGTCATGTGACCCCCCCCCCCCCCCCCACGGCTCCTTCTAGAAGAGTGAATTGGTGATTGAAAGCTCCTCTACTTGATCTCCACTGTTCAGTCAACCAGTCTCATGTCCACCCCTCATCATGATGTCACTCTGGAATGCTTCAGGACCATTTAGGACTCTTGTGAGAATCTGATGACAGACATTTGTGGCAGCCAATAGGCAGCTCCCATGGCGCCATTGAGAGACGTGGGCATTGCATGTCAGACCCAAAAGAAAAAAGATTAGTTGTGTAAATGACAAATGTTTTAGGTAAGTGAATGTAGGATTGAGGTATACTTTATTCAAATAATAAATATAGGTCAAATGGAGTGAGAGAGGATTTTATTGGATTTCCTCCCTGGGGATATACTATAATTGTATTTTTTTATATACAGTAAGTATACATATCTAAATCTGTCTTTATAATAGCTCCTTTAATCCATTAGAAAGCAGCACTTACAGGCATCACTTGGAAACTGGGAAGCAAAGGCTATCAGCATAAACTAATCAGAACTGTGTTGCATTGCACAGTGCTATCAGTTTAACATGGGTACATGCTTACAGGAGAGGAGAGCAAAGGGATGGCATCATATATATGTGCTACCGCTCCTTTATTGTGCAGTAAGCAGGGTGGGAAGGGTAATAAGGAAGGGCACTAAAAAGAGAAGAAAAGGAAGACGCACACACCTAGTGCATTACCAAAAATAATTTATTCCAAATAAAAATATTAAAATACCTTTTGGATTCCCCGTCCAAGGAGGGCAGCACACATCCGGTCACCCATCCCTTTCCCACATGGTTGCTTGCCACGAGGAACTTATAGCGCTGGATCTTATCACTTTTTACTAATAAGGAAGGGCAGCTTAAAGGGATTGTAAAGCCAGAAGGTTTTTTTTAATCTTAAAGCATTTTATGCACTAATTATAAAAAGCCTTGTGTGTGCAGTAGCCCCCCCCCAAACACTTGCCTGAGCCCCATCTCTGTCTAGTGATGTCGACGAACGTCTTGGCCGTCCGGGACTCTCCTGATTGACTGAGACACAGCGTTGGTGCTATTGGCTCCCGCTGCTGTTAATCAAAGTCAGTTAGCCAATCAGAGAGAGAGGAGCGGGGCCAAACCACAGCTCCATGTCTGAATGGACACAGGGAGCTGTGGCTCGACTTGGGTGCCCCCATAACAAGCTGCTTGCTGGGGGGGCACTGAATAGGAGGCAGGGGCCAGGAGCACAGAAGAGGGACCCGAGAAGAGTAGGATTGGGGCTGCTCTATGCAAATCACACAACACACAAGACTTTATAATCACCTTAAGCCAGAAATCTGCGATCTTCAGACACTGCAGTCCCTTGTCTCCTCTCCTCATTTGTTTAAGACGGGAACCTTTTTTGGGTGTCCATGCCACTGCCTGCATGACATGGACAGTTCCTATTGGCTGTCTTGCATTGGTGTCCTTTCAGAATCCAGAATAGGAGTGATGTCAACACCAGGGGACTGTAGGGGACCAGCTGATGCATCTGCAGTGCTAGAATAGAAGTCCCCCACTCCTAGAAAAGGCAGACTTAGATGAGTATAACATTGCAAGGAAACTAATGGAGGAGGGATTAATATTTTCCCTTTTAGTCAGTGAATCACAAGACTCCCTCCTCCATTCACAGATCATGTTACAGGCAGTTAAAGTAATGAAAGAACACTTCTAAATGGAGGAGGAGATGGAAGTTTCTTTGTAGTGATCTTTTTCACAGCAGCTTCACTGAATACCCAAAGCTATTAATCCCCTCAGTGTTGGAAGTTCGGAGAAAGGAAGAGGACGGGCCATCCCTGTAGTGAAGATTTCTACACAATCCAGCTACCTGCACGATGTGGGACATACTGTACTTCATTACAGCATATTTATCTCACTAAAACTATGGGGGATGTTCTTCTGTTTTATGGCTAAAGTTCAGCTTTAAGGGATAGGAGATTTTAGGATAGTAATTAGGTTTTATTTTTCAGTTCTTAGGGATGTCCACCTCTAAATCACTTCACACTTACCTCATCTAAGTATGCTACATTTCGGACCCTACAGGAAGGGATGACATTCTCCGAACCACTCCATTGTGTCTTTATCTATCTACAGCATACTAAAGTATACTCTCTATTGTACAGGGATGACCTGCACCAAAAGACTACATTTTAGCTTAATATACTGTATGTACAATGGGCAAATGTACACTCTGCAAGGTGGACCTTCTTCAGACTGCCCACATGTTGATGTAGCCCTGCAGAAACAGAATGGGTATGGTTTCCCATGTTCTGATAACCAGGTTTTGAAAAAAAAATAAGAGATGAAGTCTGAACTGGGGACTTGTATCTCCAAAACTAAGATACTGATAGTTTAAAGAGTTAGAAAATTCGGACGGCACAATGGTGTAGATAATAACACTTTCGCCTGGCAGCAAAAGGGTCGCTGGTTCGCATCCCAACCACGACACTACCTGCCTGGAGTTTGCATGTTCTCCCTGTGCTTCCATGGGTTTCCTCCGGTTTTCCTCCCACACTCCAAAGACATGCTGGTAGGTAAATTAGATCCTGTCTAAACTGGCCTTAGTATATGTATGAATGTGAGTTAGGGGCCTTAGATTGTAAGCTCCTTGAGGGTAGGGACTGATGTGAATGTATAATATATATGTAAAGCGCTGAGTAAATTGACAGCGCCATATAAGTACCTGAAATAAAAAAATAAAAATTCTTCACTATTTTAATCTGGAATGTAGTTTTTAGAATTCGAACTAAGGTAGAAACTCCCTTCTTGCACTTTATATTCAATCATAACTGAAAAAAATGATTGTGCTCCAAATTGCAAAAGCAATTTTACAGAGTTCACAGCGATGTTATTCTATTCTTTTATTTCATCTTACATGACTGCAAATGTGGATCTTCTCAAAGCATCTTAATATATCACAATTGTTACTTTTGCAACCACCTCGGTGGTGCAGCGAGAGTTAGATTATACTAACTGACATTTTCGTATATGAGTTACAGTTGAGAAATGTGAATTTTAATAAGAGCTGGCTGTGATTTATAATTTATGGAACACCTTTCTTGGATTCTATTTATTTCAAGCTGGTGATTCACCTTCATAGAAGGTAGAGTTAATACATTGGCTTTTCATAATATATCTTTTTATGTACAGCACATAAAGAGTAATGAAATGACTTTTAATTTTGATATTTATTTTGCCTCCTCCGGGATCTAGTCATGAGAGGTGGGGAGCCCCCCCCCACGTACACACTTTCATCTGCCCCCCCACGTACACACTTTCATCTGCCCCCCCCACGTACACACTTTCATCTGCCCCCCCACGTACACACTTTCATCTGCCCCCCCACGTACACACTTTCATCTGCCCCCCCCACGTACACCGTCTACTTTCACACATGCACCCCCCCGT
>BLSH010116711.1:775093-794621 GCA_018402905.1 Glandirana rugosa
CTGCCCCCCCCCCCTCCTTTTTTTGTATTTCTTTGTTTTTTTTCTGAGCTGTATTATTAGAGGCAACTGCATAGAAGAGGTCCCAACCACAATTAGCTCATGGGAATGTTTGGCGTCTCATCGGATATATCTGGGAATTCCATTATCACCTATCTGGTTTCTGTGCATTTGCTCAAATAATATGACTCTACATATGCCATACATTATGGATTGTTGTTCCTCCTCTCTTCAACATGTACCATAACTATGACGTTATTAATGTCATTTGCCTAGATAGGCATTATCTACATGTGCAAAAGTGCAAAAATAGAGTTCATATAAAGTCCCAGTGTGCAGTGACCACAAATGTAAGCTTCAAGGGAGGTAGATCTTTGGATAATTTGTTCACTCGCCAGCTCAAAATGCTGTTTCACTTAAGAGAACAGCTGAAGCGCTTGAATGTATCCACCAGATGGAAATGATCATAGAGGTGCCTCCTTATCCACGATTCCTCCCAAGTTATGAAATATAAAGTAAAACCAACATAGTGCCGTATATCAACACAATTGGAAATATCAGTTCATAGTAGCACTACGTGGATCTCCTGTGAAGGTGAAGAAAAAAGTGACTTTGAGCGACACAACCACCGCCACCGCATAGAATGCATGCTCACCAGATATCCACTCCAAAAATGCCTTAATGGATACAGCCAGCTGATTGGGTCCAGATAATTCATCTCCAATCCAGCATGTCCATGACATCCATTGATACTCAAACAGGTATAGGGGAATAGCCGGCCATCATATCATCAACAGCGTTGCCCAATGGAAAGAAAAGGGGCAACATAATGTGATCCGTATACCAATTTCTTAAAACAATACACTACCAGCCATAAAATAAAAATAGAATAGAATAGAACAGTGACTTACATCTAGGACACCGCCGTTACTCAGGGGCAGCGGTGGTGCTCTGTCACAAGTAAATAGCAGGAACCAATTGTACGTGCTATATTATTTTTTCTTTATTTGCTATTTTTTTCCCCACGAAAGTGGAGTTACCCTTCAACTTTACATGGACCTACATATATCTTTTTGCATGGGTTATACATGACTTTTTAGTACTTTATTTTGTATACATATAATATACATGGCTTTTTTGTACTTTCATGTATTAAAAACTTAATAAAACAAGATTAAATATCATTTTAAAATTTAAAGTGTACCCCTTACCCTTATTCCAAAGCAGCCAGTTTGGGAACTGAAGCAAACTGACTTAGAATGCAGCCTGTCATTTTATCCAAAGTAGACATCTTCACTTGCTTGACTGTTATACAGCAGAACGTACCCCTTTCCCCATTGTTGTGCAGTAGCACCTTTAAATGGTAACAACCGCTCAAATTCATCTCAAAGGTGTTCTATCGGGTTGAGGCCAGGACTCTGTGCAGGCTAGTCAAGTTCCATGGACATGGATCAGCGAGTTTGGGGTGGATGAACTTGACTGGCCTGCACAAAGTTCTGACCTCAACCCAATAGAACACCTATGGGATGAATTAGAGCGGAGACTGTGAGCCAGGCCTCCTCGACCAACATCAGTGCCTGATCTCACATAGGCGCTTCTGGAATAATGGTCAAACATTCCCATAGATACACTCCTAAACATCACGGACAGAATTCCCAGAATAGTTAAAGCTGTTATAGCTGTAAAAGGTGGGCCAACTCCATATTGAACCCTACAGATGAAGACTGGGATACCATTAAAGTTCATGTGCATGTAAAGGCAGACGTCCCAATACTTTTGACAATATTGTGTATGTAAAGATCCCCTGTATAACATAATCCTATGGTGTATAGGGCAAAAATAATCCCTTCACACACTATATCAGAATTCACCCAGTTTGTAGGTACTGTTTATTGACATTTTAAGTGGAATTTTGATGCTATGATGAAGCAATGACGCTACAGAGTGCTTTTATTGGACCTGTATATATGGATGGTGATTGGTAATTTAGTACATATGCCTTGATGAAGGGGTCATGTAAGGCCACAAAATCATCAATTGAATTGATGGTGTGATCTTCATTATGCAATGCAGAAGATATTTGGCATCCAGCTGGTATGCTGGCAACATGTTATATTCAGCATCCAAAGTAGCTTCACAAGAACACAGGGATCAGTTTGAGGACTAACTGAGGTAAATGCAGCCAGGTTATTAGGTATACTTATTACGCGGGGGTCCAAACAATGGCTTTGGTTCTTCTGCCCAACTCCAAGTAAAACCCAAATGTCAGGTATGGGGCAAATATAGATATTGTCTTTCTACAATGCAATGATCAGGACCGGAGCATTGTCACTTGGTAAAGGGGAGGTGGTATTTGCTTAGCATCTTTAGGGGGGTGAGCAACAGATTAGGGCAATGTAGGCCTATGTGGCGACGTAAGGGGCAGAGTCAAGCTGCTTTGCAAAGCCATTATTATAGATGAGAAGGATTTTTAGGGAAAGGATCCTCATTCTGAAACTTCAAAGAGGAGAATTCAAGGGTTACAAAAGGCAAAAGCAGACGTATCGCTGGGTCCAGGGCCGGCTCTACCAAAAGGTGGAGTAGGCGGTCGCCTAGGGCGCACTGCCACCTAGGGCGCCTGGCCACTATTGATCTGTCACTGGCTGCTCTGTATTGATTCATGTCATCAGAGAGGAGAGCCGTGGCTGACAGCTGCCTCGATCATGTCGTCAGTGCCGTCGAGAATTGGAGAGGAGCAGCCCCCCCCAGATCATGTCAGTGAAGTGGAGAGGAGAGCCACGGCTGGCAGCGCCACCCTCCCCCCGGAGGCCGCTGTGCATCCTAGCATGTTATGCAAGTCACTACAGTCACCGGCCAACACCATAGCCACCCCCACTCCCACGTGGAGGGCGCTGTGCAGGATGCATCCTGGCATGTCATGGGACATGGAGATCAGAGGCTGGGCAGCTGGATGGGCACAGGTGAATCTGTATTTAATGGGCACAGGTGAGGCTGTATTGATTGGCACTAGTAAAGCTGTATTGATTAGCGCTGGTGAAACTGTATTTGATGGGCACAGGTGAGGCTGTATTGTTTGGCGCTGGTGAAGCTGTATTTGATGGGCACAGGTGAAGCTGTATTGATTGGCGCTGGCGAGGCTGTATTGATTGGCGCTGGTACAGCTTTATTTGATGGGCACTGGTGAGGCTGCATTTGATTGGCGCTGACCAGGCTGGGCAGAGAAAAGGGGGTGGGGACAGGGGTGGAGCCAAGGGAAGGGCTGCAAAATTAGGTTTCGTCTAGGGTGTCAAAAATCCTTGCACCAGCCCTGGCTGGGTCATGCCAAAGCAGCTTGACTCTGCCACTTGCGTTTCCACATAATGCTACATTGCCCTAATCTGTTGCTCACCCCCCAAAGATGCTAAGCAAATACCACCTCCCCTTTACCAAGTGACAATGCTCCAGTTCTGATCATTGCATTGTAGAAAGACAATATCCATATTTGCCCCATACCTGGCATTTGGGTTTTACTTGGAGTTGGGCAGATGAATCAAAGGTATTATTTGGTCCCTGTGATGTTGTAGCCCTGTGACTAATTTGCTTGAATTTTCCTCTTTGAAGTTTCAGAATTTCCCTGAAAATCCTTGTCTATAAAAATGGCTTTGCTATTTACTATTTACACATTCTTAGAGCAGTTTAAAAAGAAACATGGCCACTAATGCCAGTTAAATTACCCTGGACTTTATCTAATATAGTGATCTTTTGCTATATTTTATGCACTTCAATTAAAATAGGCCTGTTACATTTAGCCTCTTAGCCAAGTGTCGTATATCTGAAAATGTATCTTTAATGGACCCCTATTTGAAGAATATTATGGAAATGTGTACCCTCTCTATAGCCTGCTATCTAAGATAAGTGAGCTATTTCTCAGTCTGGAAATGGTCTATATTATTAGAGTGCTGAGCAGCTGCTCGATAACCTTATTTAAGGCCAGTTCATTTATTTCTCAGATGTTATGTTGTCATCGGCAGTGATATGGCAGCTATTTTCAGTAGGTAGATAATATTATTTCCAATCAAATAAGTTGCTTTATTCAATTAAGGTGATGGATTGAGCTAGATATTTTACTTTTAGAAAAGGCTTTCAATGTCTAACTCCCAGTTCTATTTTGTCTTGTTGAAATATCAAGAATTTTTTTTTGCTATGCAAAATGATGTCACACGTATATCTTGTTTTGGGGAAGGCTAAATCATTAAGTGAAATGTGTGGGCTTTTTCTTTTTTGTTTGTGTTTTTTTTTTTTTTTTGGCACGCATTTCAGGTTTCTCCTGTCTTACTGAGCTGCTAATGGAAAATCTCAGTAGGTGAATTTGATGTATTACATTGGAGATTGTCAACTTCCTGATTTCCTGCAAGTTCCTTCTCCCGCAGATGCAATTACGGATTATGAAATTTGGTCTCAGCCTTTGGATGTTTATTCAGATAGGTGGTTTCAGTTAAATTTGCTTTTGCTGCTCAAGAAAAATAAAGTGTTTTTTTAACTTTATAAGTTGGTTGATAGAAACTCAAATGAATTGTATGTATTTTGCCAACTCTAACTTACTGCAAGGGTGATTACCTGGCCTTTTTCATAAGGCAATGCAAAAGAGCGAAGACGTGTTACGTGGACCTGAAGCAACCAGTCGGATTTCAGTATATAGGCATTATCACATGATGATTAGGGGTGAGCGAAATTGAGAGTTTTCATTCTTCAGAAACCTTTGGGGACGTTTTGCCACTGTGGCAAAATGCACTGGGGTCATTGGGGTAGGTGAACTTAAAGCAGATCTTTAGGCATCTGCACACTACAAACCAAAAACACTGTATATAATAAAGATAAGACCACACAAAATATAGATCAATCCACACAGCAGTCTTAACCCGCGCCAGAAATGGTAAATACAGGAGAAAAAATGTAGGAGAAAAAATGTATATAGATCTTAAGCAGCTACTTTAAAAATATATTAGTTAAAACAAAAATCTCAAAGTCAGCAAGCCAACCAGTAGCGCTAGAATTGAAAAAGTGAAAATGATGACAAGTCCACTCATATATCATAAAACATTAGGTGATATCAATGTAATTATCCAGTCTGCAAATCCTAGGAAATCTATTCAAAGTCCATCACCAGACACCACGTGATCAAAAAAAACGATGCCCCACAGGACAGGTTCTTACAAAGGTATGTGCTAGGCACTCTCATGCATTAGCTACAATCGCATGTTGTGCTTCTATATGCACCAGCTGGTCCCAGACCTCATTCAGACAGATCTCCATATGCAGGATAGAATAAAAGAGAATAGCACCATAGTGTAAAATCTTTGGGATATTTATTCATAAAAAAAAAAACATAAACAATCACTGCCTCTAGAAATTCACTGCAATTCAACACAAAGGTTTTGTTGAAGCTGAGATGCTGAGTTTAGCAGCTTCATTATGCGTCAGTTGCCTTGACAAAAACTCTGATTACTTTTTCTGTTTGACAGTAGGTCTGAGAACTAGGAACACACACAGTTGCACATTCCTAGTTCTCTGCTGTTAGGTTAATTAGCATTCCCACAGCAAGGGGCATGTAACATTTGGAATTAAAAAAAAAAAGTACTGCAGTCAGGAAGGAGTTAAGTATGGATAAAAAGCAAAGCTAATTTTGTCTAAGATTTCCACAAAATTGCTCTACTCAATCCTACTCAGTCAATGATGATGATTGGTTCTGTGAGTTGCTGCAATTTGTACATTGCCTTAAAAGGAACCTGTCTGGAGGGAAACATAGAAGCTGCCATTGATGACTTAATTTTAAAGGGAATGTGTTACAGTTTTGTACATACTTTCTTTTTTTTATTGAATATGATCAGGGATAAATAACATTTTATTATGTTTACTTTTTTAATTCAGGCAATTTTTATTGTATTGTGTGTGTGTGTGTGTGTGTATACAGTATCTCACAAAAGTGAGTACACCTCTCAAATTTTTGTAAATATTTTATTCTATCTTTTCATGTGACAACACTGAAGAAATGACACTTTGCTACAATGTAAAGTAGTGAGTGTACAGCGTGGAGTTCACCAGAGCTTCACAGGTTTCCGCTGGAGTCCTCTTCCACTCCTCCATGACAACATCACAGAGCTGGTGGATGTATAGACCTTGCGCTCCTTCCCTTTGAGGATGCCCCACACATGCTTAATAGAGTTTAGGTCTGGAGAGATGCTTGGCCAGTCAATCACCTTTACCCTCAGCTTCTTTAGAAAGGCAGTGGTCGTCTCGGAGGTGTGTTTGGGGTCGTTATCGTGTTGGAATACTGCCCTGCGGCCCAGTCTACGAAGGGAGGGGATCATGCTCTGCTTCCGTACGTCACAGTACATGTTGGCATTCATTGTTCCCTCAACGAACTGTAGCTCACCAGTGCCGGCAGCACTCATGCAGCCCCAGACAATGACACTCCCACCACCATGCTTTACTGTAGGCAAGACACACTTGTCTTTGTACTCTTCACCTGGTTGCTGCCACACACGCCTGACACCATCTGAACCAAATAAGTTTATCTTGGTCTCATCAGACCACAGGACATGGTACCAGTAATCAATGTCCTAAGTCTACTTGTCTTCAGCAAACTGTTTGCGTGCTTTCTTGTGCATCATCTTTAGAAGAGGCTTCCTTCTGGGACGACAGCCATGCAGACCAATTTGATGCAGTGTGTGGTGTATAGTCTGAGCACTGACAGGCTGACCTCCTACCCCTTCAACCTCTGCAGCAATGCTGGCAGCACTCATACGTTTATTTCCCAAAGACAGCCTCTGAATATGAGGCTGAGCACGTGCACTCAACTTCTTTGGTTGACCATGGCGAGGCCTGTTCTAAATGGAACCTGTCCTGTTAAAGCACTGTATGGTCTTGGCCACGATGCTGCAGCTCAGTTTCAGGGTCTTGGCAATCTTCTTATAGCCACTATCATCTTTATGTAGAGCAACAATTATTTTTTTCAGATGCTCAGAGAGTTCTTTGCCATGAGGTGCCATGTTGAACTTCCAGTGACCAGTATGAGAGAGTGAGAGTGATAACACCAAATTTAACACACCTGCTCCCCATTAACACCTGAGACCTTGTAACACTAACAAGTATATATATATATATATATATATATATATATATATATATATATATGAGAGTTCTTGGCCATGAGGTGCCATGTTGAACTTCCAGTGACCAGTATATATATATATATATATATATATACACACAGTATCTCACAAAAGTGAGTACTCACTTTTGTTGCCAGCGGTGTAGACATTAATGGGCTGTGTGTAGAGTTATTTTGAGGGGACAGCAAATTTACACTGTTATACAAGCTGTACACTCACTACTTTATATTGTAGCAAAGCGTCATTTCTTCAGTGTTGTCACATAAAAAGATATAATAAAATATTTACAAAAATGTGAGGGGTGTACTCACTTTTGTGATATACTGTATATATATATATATATATATATATATATGGCTTGACAAATTTGCTTATTATCTAGGAGCCAGCTAAAAAGTTAGGAGCCAGTTTTTTAAATCAGCTGCCCAGCACCCAGAACTGCATGTCTGGGGCGTCAGGCAGTAAGAATTGCTCATGCCTGGTGCCAACAAAAAAAAGACTGAAAACCAAAAATAAATAAAGGTTACACTGATAGGTTGCACTGATGGGCACTGATGAGGCTGCACTGATGGGCACTGATGAGGCTGCACTGATGAGGCTGCGCTAATGGGCACTGATGAGGCTGCGCTGATGGGCACTGATGAGGCTGCAGTGATGGGCATGGATAGGCGGCACTGATTAGGTTCACTGATGGGCACTGACAGGCGGCACTGATGGGGCTGCGCTGAGAAGAGCTCATAAGCTGCACTGATTAGGTGGCACGTATGGGCACTGATATACGGCACTGATAAGCTGAACTGTTGGACACTGATAGGTAACACTGATGAGGCTGCGCTGATAAGCACTGATAGGCGGCACTTATGGGCACTGATGAGGCTGCCCTTCTGGGCTGCACTGATGAAGTGACACTGATAGGCACCGATGGGGTGGCACTGATAGACGGCACTCCCCGTCCACTCAGCGGCGATAAGGAAAGGGCGACCGATCAAGCCCAGCTGTCAACCTGGAAAGATAATGTCGGAGGTGGATAGGTAGTGAGAGCAAGTCACACTCATCACAGCAACGTCCACCAACGCCGGTAGACAGACCCATGGCACACAGCCCTGCACTTACAATCAAACAGACTCAGAAGTGTCAGATAGCAGATTCTTTTAGGGGATGACACCATTTCATCTTTTCACAGTAATGACAGGGTCACTTTAAAGACGAAGTTTACAAAAAAAAATAAAAAATTCAAAAGAAGTACAAGGGACAGTACTGTCATTTGTCCCTTGTGCTTCTGTCTTCTAGTTCAGTAATAATTTTCTTCCTCCAAGGCCACCCCACCTCTGACACTGTGATCTTCTGGTGCAGTGGGGGCTTACAGAACTAACAGGTTGTCACAGGCACTCATCAAGCGTGCCTGACTATGCCCACCATTTCCTCCTCTATTCATGGAAGCTGTACTACAGCTTCCATGAATGAAATACAATCTATAAATGGAGGATGGGCAGATGGCTGAAAGCTCCAACCCCTCCATTTATATATTGTTCCATTTGTAGAAGGTGCTGTAATGGCTTCTATGAATGGAGAAGCTGGGCAGAAAGAGCAAGCATAGTCAGGCACGCTTGATGAGTGCCCCTGACAGCTCCTCAGTATTAATAACCCTGGTGATGGGGGCAAGGGGCATTGGAAGAGGAGGATTATTACTAAACCAATAGACAGAAGCACAAGGGACACATCACACTAAAGGTAATGTCCCATGTAATTATTTTGTATTTATTTTTTTTTAGGTAAAAGTTAGTTCTTTAACCACTTGGCTACTGGGCACTTTTACCCTCTGCCAAGGCCAATTTTCATCTTTCAGCGCTGTCACAGTTTCAATGACAATTGCGCAGTCATTCAATACTGTACCCAAACAAATGTTTTATCATTTTTTTTAGACAGATAGAGATAGAGGTATTTTATCATCACTGGCTTTTTCGTTTTTTGCTAAAAAAAAAAAAACAAAAACAAAAAAAAAACACTGGCAATTTTGAAAAAAGAGGTTTTTGTAATAACATTTTTTAAATAAGTCATTTTTCTCCTTCACTGATGTGTGCTGATAAGGCTGCACTGATGGGCACTGATAGGCTGCACTGATGGGCACTGATGAGGTGGCACTGATGAACTGATGAGGTGACACTGATGAGGAGGCACAAATATGCAGCACTGATGGTCACTGATAGGCGGCACTGATATGCAGCACTGATAAGCACTGATAGGCGGCACTGATGAGCACTGATAGGTGGCACTGATGGGCACTGATAAGCGGAACTTGTGGGCACTGATAGGTGGCACGGATGCGCACTGATTGGTGGCACTGATTGACAGCACTGGTGAGCAGGCACTGATCAGAAGGTACTGATGGGCACTGATTGGCATCACTAATGGGCACTGATTGGCATCACTGATGGGCACTGACTGGTATTACTGCTGATCACTGTTGGTGCTGCACTGATAATCAGGGTACTGATTATCTGTGAAGATCTCCCCTGTGAGGAAATGCCACTGATCGGCTCTCCTCTGCTCACATGCTGTCAGTGTGAGGAAAGGACAGACGGTAACCAGCATTTCCTTGTTTACATGTGATCATCTGTGATTGGACACAGCTGATCACATGGGTAAAGAGCCTCGTCATCGGCTCTTTACCGGAATCAGTGATGCGCTATGTCCCAGAGACAGAGCACACCACCGATCGCCACACCACATGCCCCTGCGGGCGTGCATGGGCGGCTAGAGTGGGGGGGATGTCATATGACGTCCTCCCAGATCGAGAGTGCTGCTGCCCGCCCGTCATTTCACAATACGGTGAGCGGGAGGCAGTTACACGACCTATCACTTTGGATTCTTTGATTGACAGAAGATTATTTTTAGGATAGTGATCCTTGGCTCAGCATAGTTTCTAGCACCAATAGGTTAGCCAGCCATAGGATTGCTTTCTACAAAGCCATACAATTTGCAGCATCATTATCAGCTACAACTCGCTTCTGTCCACAGGCATCATGGGACGTAAGATCTGTACTCAGTTTAAACATGGCACGGCTTGCTCTACCCTCTTTTGTTACCTGTACTTGGATGCTAATGTTGCAGTCTTTTGTTTTTCCTAAAACATAGATTCAAGTAATAATATCATCTGTTATGTCATCTGTAGGGTTTATGTGGTGATAAAACAATAATGATGGCCTCTGACTTGGCTCCCTCTGGATAGAGGTTGTCTGTGTCGATTGATGCTCCACCTGTGGTCATTGTCTGCGCAGACTTAATGTTGGGAGCGTGTATGAAAGAACGTTTATGAAATACTGTATCATTAAGTTTTATCATCTCTTATTGTTGCTGAATGCCAAAAGCAGAGATTCTGAAGTGATACTTTATTATTTCTACTGAAGACAAAGCCATGATCGTAAATTCCGTAAATGAGTTTAAATGCAATTCAGACTGTAAGATCCTAAAGTATTATCACTTGTTAGGCATAAATGGGTGTTGTAAATAATTCAATGGTGATCATCTTGTCTTACCTATTGAGCTATTATCATACTATTCGAAATTATGAAGTAAAATAGAGTCAGCGTAGTCAAAATATAGAGCAATTGCCTTATTTTGTTGAGTTTTACAAAGTGTGTTATAACACAGCCACATATTTTTTGGTTTTATAAATTGTGTTTGATGTAAATATATTATGCATAGTATCCTGTTAGTTGGCATTGTGGCCTTGTAGTATTGTGGTCTTGCTTTCAAATCCCAGCCCCGTCACTAGTGACATTGTCTTAGTTTACCCCCATAGCCTGTAAGGGAAAAATACATTGTTTCCTGCTCATAGCAATTCTCTCACTAGATTAAAAAGTTGGAAATAAAGTTTCCCTGTAAAAAGTTTTAATACTTACCTATTTTCCAACCAAGATTACTGATCATGGCTCTCTTTAGGAGCTATGGTGGTCAAAGAATCCTCAACCTTTGGCACACTTCTGGGTTTGTCCAGTGCCTTGTCCTCCAGTGAGTGCTGTGGTTCCACAAGTAAAGCCACATACATCACTGCAGAACACAGTGGTGACGCAGGGGTTGGCAGATGGAACCACAGCACTTGCATCACGTAACCAGGCGTCCAACATTTCCAGAAGTGGTCAGATTATGAAGACTTTTCAACCAAGGTCGATCTTTAAGAGAGCAAAAATGTATGCAGATGAAAGGACCTATAAGTAGTAAATCATATTTACTTGGAGGTCTTTTTTTTTTCAACACATTGATATAGTGACCAAGTCCCTATAAAGCACATCTACACCCAACTGGAAAACATTAAAAAAATTCTATATAGATTTCCCCTTTGTGGGGTTATACATAACATCTCCTTATTGTAACAGTAAGGTTAGATTTATTGCTTTTACTGCTGCTCCAAGGGGATGTTATGTTGTTAGGTATCATTTTGGGAGGGCAGGTATCATCATTTCCAGTGTGTTTGTGCAGTCATGAAAGAAGCTAGAGTTTGGCAGGCCATATGCAATTCGAATCTCAGCTGGTTCAGCGGGAACTGACTGAGATTCGAACCATGTATGGGCAGGCTGAATGTACCACGTTTATCGATTGATCAACTTGGGTACAATCAGCCTGCTAGGTTTCACCAACGATTATCACTAGAGGCTTCCATAGCCACACACATTAATAATCACTGTCTTCTCCCGTTGGGGATGGCTTCCCCTACCCTCCCCCCCCCCCCCTCACTGGGAGAAGATAGGAGGGATCCCACATCAAAGCCGTCTGTGTTGATGGGGGAATGAAACAAATTTCTTTCCGGCAACCCGGCGTGGCAGCAAGGAAATTTGTGCTGTGTATGGCTGGCCTTACAGAGCAGACACAGGATGCAACAGAAACCAAGTGGGAGTAAGTAGTCACTGGCCATTGGCTTCTATCAAAATCTGCCTTAGCCATAATTCCTGGTTCTGTTCCTGTCTACCTGAGCGTTTTGGGTATTTCCGTCTACCCTGTGTGTTCTAGCTCCTCCTGTTACATTCTCCATAATATAGGAAATTTAAAAAATGCTAACAAAAATGCACCTATTCTGTTGGTAAGACACAGATATTTCACCAATAGAGCTTCTAAAAATTACAAGACATTTGTAGGTGTTTTCATTTTGTAGCTTCCGTCAAATACAAAAAATATGAATTTTGGATGGACTAATACTTAAAATACCAGTATACTTCTTTACAATATAGACGTCAAGGCTTATTAGGGTTTTCTGGCAAACAGGATAGTTAGACAAAATGGTTTTGATAAAAGACTAAGAATATCTTACTTTCAGGCAGCTAGTGAATCTCTGCTTGCCATACGGTGGAAATTAGTAGTATACCAATATTTCAGGACCAGCAGATGGCAGTGTTAGATAGGAAGCACTAAATGCCTTTTAATTATTTTTGTTACGGTTTTACTAGCCACCTGTTAAAGTAAACCCGTCACAAGCCGGAGAAATTCAAAATGAGTATGATAGAACACAGAGGAGAATTTTCCTTGCTGCTAACAAGAACGTTTTCCATTGGAGCCAGGGATGTTAATAGCTGACGGTTTATGAAAATCTCCAATTTACTTGTAAAATATTAACTTATCGGCTCCTTCCTGCCATCCTTTCTTATTGGTCCTTTAAGGTGATGGGGCAGCCTCATTGGCCAATAGGCTTGGAAAATGGGCGAAGGCTTGGCTAGACCAAGCTTAATTTTTTAAAGAAAAATTGAGAATTGCAAATAAATTTAGCTGCTTATATTTCTGTATCTACAGTAAAAGGTATATTGACATTTGATTGTCACTGAAGGTAAGTTAGTTGAATTGCCTAGATTTGTGACAAATGCATAAAAAATAAAGTACAGGGACCAGAAATCATTTGGAAAATCATATGTAGCACTACCCCTGTAGGAGCTGCTTTAGTATGTTCAGTCCGTTTCTTTGCCCCTCAACCCCAATAACAGCCTCAGTCCCCCCTGGCACACCTGGCAATAGTGTGAGTGCAAGGATAACTGAGAAACACACACGTTATTATAAAACACAGAAATGATCTTTACTGTAGTATTTCTGTGGAATAACAATTGGAATATGTTCAAGGAATACAATAGAAGAACATTAACTGAAGTTCTGAGCAGTATAGCTCAAAAGTACATTTAGGCTGCTTTCAGGGGATTCAGAACCTTAGAATAACCCCAAGAGCAGAGCAACCCTTTGATAACAATAAATCACAAAAATGTCAATCTGTTCCAGATTGGTTACCTTTACTCAAGTTTGGCTCTATGAGTCCAGGCAGGAGGAGAGTAGAAGACTGACCCTCTCTATGTCAGATCCCTCTCTTCTGTCTTCTGGCACCACAGGCCCAATAACAAATACTATATTCAAATCAACAGTTATATCTTAACTTCCCAGATAAACTGTCCCGCACACCCACTGCATATACAGAGCCCTGGATATGTGTGTGCAAGGCTTTATGGTAATAGTAACTTCAGTCCCTTTGAAGTTAAATATGTCTTGGCATCTTCAGATAGCCATTCTCGTTGGTGCACTTAAATTTCTGGATGATAGGCCTGAATAACATAACTGGCCTGGATCATTAGTTGAAGAATGCAAGATTTTCCTCAGTAGGATGCAAGAACAATCTGTATACAGTATCTTTCTAACTAAATGGCCTTGTATCTTGAGGCACTACAAGTATCAGAAAGATGACTATCAGCAATGATGTCTGTATACAGGGTTCAATATCTGTATAGTGTCCTTGTTTCCTGCAAATGGGCACAGATAACTTTTAGAAGGAAACCCTGTTAGTGATTACTGACTCCAGGATATATTATCTGTTAAAGAAGGACCTGTGCACAGGGTTTTACAGTCAGGTCCATAAATATTGGGACATCAACACAATTCTAATCTTTTTGGCTCTATACACCACGACAATGGATTTGAAATGAAACGAACAAGATGTGCTTTAACTGCAGACTTTCAGCTTTAATTTGAGGGTATTTACATCCAAATCAGGTGAACGGTGTAGGAATTACAACAGTTTGTATACAGTCAGGTCCATAAATATTGGGACATCAACACAATTCTAATTTTTTTTGGCTCTATACACCACCTCAATGTATTTGAAATTAAACAAACAAGATGTGCTTTAACTGCAGACTTTCAGCTTTAGTTTGGGGGTATTTACATCCAAATCAGGTGAACGGTGTAGGAATTACAACAGTTTGTATATGTGCCTCCCACTTTTTAAGGGACCAAAAGTAATGGGACAATTGGCTGCTCAGCTGTTCCATGGCCAGGTGTGTGTTATTCCCTCATTTGCCATTTACAAGGAGCAGATAAAAGGTCCAGAGTTAATTTCAAGTGTGCTATTTGCATTTGGAATCTGTTGCTGTCAACTCTCAATATGAGATCCAAAGAGCTGTCACTATCAGTGAAGCAAGCCATCATTAGGCTGAAAAAACAAAACAAATCCATCAGAGAGATAGCAAAAACATTAGGTGTGGCCAAATCAACTGTTTGGAACATCCTTAAAAAGAAAGAATGCACCGGTGAGCTCAGCAACACCAAAAGACCCAGAAGACCACGGAAAACAACTGTGGTGGATGACTGAAGAATTCTTTCCCTGGTGAAGAAAACACCCTTCACAACAGTTAGCCAGATCAAGAACACTCTCCAGGAGGTAGGTGTATGTGTGTCAAAGTCAACAATCAAGAGAAGACTTCACCAGAGTGAATACAGAGGGTTCACCACAAGATGTAACCCATTGGTGAGCCTCAAAAACAGGAAGGCCAGATTAGAGTTTGCCAAACAACATCAAAAAAGCCTTCACAGTTCTGGAACAACATCCTATGGACAGATGAGACCAAGATCAACTTGTACCAGATTGATGGGAAGAGAAGAGTATGGAGAAGGAAAGGAACTGCTCATAATCCAAAGCATACCACCTCATCAGTGAAGCATGGTGGTGGTAGTGTCATGGCGTGGGGCATGTATGGCTGCCAATGGAAGTGGTTCTCTTATATTTATTGATGATGTGACAGCTGACAAAAGCAGCAGGATGAATTCTGAAGTGTTTTGGGCAATATTATCTGCTCATATTCAGCCAAATGCTTCAGAACTCATTGGACGGCACTTCACAGTGCACATGAACAATGACCCCAAGCATACTGCGAAAGCAACCAAAGAGTTTTTTAAGGGAAAGAAGTGGAATGTTATGCAATGGCCAAGTCAATCACCTGACCTGAATCTGATTGTGCATGCATTTCACTTACTGAAGGCAAAACTGAAGGGAAAATGCCCCAAGAGCAAGCAGGAACTGAAGACAGTTGCAGTAGAGGCCTGGCAGAGCATTACCAGGGATGAAACCCAGCATCTGGTGAGGTCTATGCGTTCCAGACTTCAGGCTGTAATTGACTGCAAAGGATTTGCAACCAAGTATTAAAAAGTGAAAGTTTGATTTTGAGTGTTAATCTGTCCCATTACTTTTGGTCCACTGAAGACTGAGTCTGTACTGACATAATAAGGATAGAAACAACTGAGTATACTTAGAGGTAGGTTTCAGTCTGCACACCACCCTTGGTTAGTCGATCACAGAGATGGTCCAGACGCTCAGGCTGTGCTGATGACGCTGGAATTGATGACATTTGCTTGCCTTTTTCTCTTGGGAAAACAGCCTCCACTGTACTGCTTGATGCGGCTGCTGCTGTGCCCTCTGCGGCTCTGGAACGGACCCAGATGTCTGTAAGCTGGCTCTGCAGTAGGGTTGCCACCTCATCCCTTTAAAACCGAACACACATTAATTACACAGGTTATTTTAGACACCTGCTACACATATAAACATCAACTCATCCTTACAGCAAATATTTGCTTGGATCAAGTGTTTGGAAATGTGTAAATGCACAGTATAAAACCCCATGCTATGGCATACCTGAAAACATTTCAACATGCAAAACTGGGGTCCCGATTAAAGTAAACTACAATGGTTTTGGCTCAGTTTTTTTTTTTTATTTAAATAAGAATTCCAGGCATGGTATATTTTTACATTGTTACATTGGTCTAGCTTAGACCAATGTAACTATGCTTATACTATACCTGGCTGATGCCCCTGCAAGCTGGGACTCACTGAAGTAGACACTGCTGCTTCACAGATCTCCAGTTGCTATGGGGTCCATTCTAAGGCTGGATTTACACCTGGGCATAGCGTTCTCAGGCAGAAAGACACGCTTTTTTTAACAGCGATTTTTGCCATGATTTTGCACAATTTTGTACAGGTCAAAAGGTCACCAATGTAAAAAGTAGAAAAACGCCCAAATCAAGCTTCAAAAATACCTCCAAAAGTTTTTTGAGCTTCAGGCCTTTGGCTGCAGTTGTTTTGGAGTGGACATGTGAACCATCTCCATAGAGAATAATAGATTTTTTCTGATCAAGCGTTTTGTAGCTTCAGGCTTCAAGCTACAAAACGCCCTGGTGTGAATGGGGCCTTATTGGCTGTCCTGTTGCATGGTGAATACAGAAGATCAGCCACTTGGCATAAGCACCATTCAGAGTCTGAAAGAACGCAAAATGCTCTCTGATTGGAGGAGGTAGAGAGGCGAAGCAGTGACCCCAATCAAAGAATGCTTCACATTCTTTCACAAAATGCAAAGTATTTGCTTAACGGCAGCCTTGTCAACCAGCTGACCTCCTGTATTAACAGTGCATCAGGCTTACTGCTCACCATGGGAACTTGGTAGCAAGTGGAGATTACTGGAGTAGCAGAGTCTACTTCAGTGATTTCCAGCTTCTAGGGGCATCAGCCAGGTATGGTATACACATAGTTGCATTGCTCCAGGATGCACCATTGTAACAATGTAAAAGTATACTATGGCTCGTAATTCAGCTTTACTTTTTAAACGTTCTTTTTTTTACTATTTATACTACTTACATTATTTATTATTGATATACAATCTTTGATTTACAAATAAACATATATTATATGGTTTATAAGGTTAAAAAAAACACAGGTCCATCTAGCTCAAACTCTAACCATTCCCATAGCCCAGCTCTATTCTGCTTCCTAAAGAATTGTTCTAAAGTTGTTGACACTTTCATCTAGTACCACCTCTTTTTACTAATAATAAAGAACCCCTTCTGCAATCTAAGGTTAAAACTCCTTTCTTCCACTTTCATGGCCGTGTGTCCCCTTTATGTACTCTTCAGGAAGTATTGGTGAGAAAAACCAAGCTGCATATTCAAGATGAGGCCGAACCAGCGTTCTGTAAAAGAGTAGAATTATTGATTTACTTCTTGAATAAATGCCTTTTTTAAATGCATGAGAGTATTTTGCTAGCCGTGTTAGCTGTGACTTGGAATTGCATGCTATTGCTAAGTCCATGATCGAAAAGCATCCAGATAATATTTTCCATCACTGATTCTCCCAGGGGCGCCCTTCCTAATGTGTATTTTACATGTGTATTTTTGGCACCCAATCGAATAATTTTACATTTCTCAATATTGAACCTCATCTGCTATGCAGTACAGGCATACCCCACTTTTAAGTACACAATGGGACCAGAGCATGTATGTAAAACAAAAATGTACTTAAAGTGAAGCAATACCCTTTTTCACGTCACACTAGCTCTATGGGAAACCTTGGTCAGCTTGACATGGCACTGCTCCGGCTTTTTAACATTTAACATTGGCTTCTATGGGAAATCTTGGTCAAATTGAAATGGCACTGCTCCTGAACCATAAGTGACAGGGACACCGAACTTGGGGAGCACGTTAAGGAGACCCAGGACTATGACATGGTAGACTACCTAGGCAAGCTGGGTGACCCCAAAATCAGATATGTTGTAGTCCTGTGTTCCTTCTCGGTGCTCCCCAAGTTTGGTGTCCCTGTCACATGTGGTGACAGGGACACGTGCGTGATTCGCAAAGGAATCGCACCTGTGCACATCACATGCAATGTCTGTGCAGCGTGATTTGATGCGTACATTTTGTATGGCTCAAATCGCATTGCTTCCGCAACTAAATTGCATCACATTTTTTGTTTGCTTAGCAAAATTGCAAAATTATGGTGGTGATTAAATACTACCAAAATAAATCTCTATCTGTCTCAAAAATATGATAAAAAACTAATATGGGTACATTGTTGTGACAGCACTGAAAGCTGAAAATTGGCCTGGGCAGGAAGTGGTGAAAGTGCCAAGTAGGCAAGTGATTAAAGAGAGACTGGCAATTGTTGGGCATTACAGGCACCCCCAGGATCACAATGTTTGTAAAAAGATATACAACTTTTATTAGATATTACAACTAAAATCAGTTAAAACCATCATTCAGTGGTAGTGCTTTACATAAATATGGAAGGCAGAACTCCCCCTCTGTATAACACCAAAAGAATTCTATACTAGTGTTCAAGGTGAAAGTCACACAGGGGGTTCCACCGTCCTTGTAATGGTGCTTGCTCCACACGTTTCCTAGTTATCTGTTTCCTCAGGAGCATGTGAAGATCAATGATCACTTCTATACAAAGACATAAAGAATTATAAAAAAGGCTATATACACATGTACAGTATGTATATTACAAAAACCACTATAGTGGTCTAAAATCAGGCCCCATTACTAGACTCACTAAGAGTAAGCCAAACAATTCTCACATTGCATAACTGATGCTCCAGAAAAAAATAACGTCCCAAACTGGGCATGGAGGCATACACTACAAAGGGGAACATGCATATGATTAACCACTTGACCACTGGGCACTTAAACCCCCTTAACAACCAGACCAATTTTCAGCTTTCAGCGCTCTCACACTTTGAATGACAGTGTGGGTGCAGTGTCATGCAACACTGCACCCATATGAAATTTGCGTCCTTTTTTTCACACAAATAGAGCTTTCTTTTGGTGGTATTTAATCATCGCTGGGTTTTTTATTTTTTGCGTTATAATACACACTTTTTTTCCTGCGTTTAAAGTATACCCACGTCACAACGTACTGTGACGTGGGTGTGACAGTAAGTTTCACACTCTCGCGACTTTCGACTTTTAACCAGACCAACAATTCCCCCAAATTCACGGGTCACCAGTTCACCAATTAGTATACGTACAAGGGGAAACATCACATACGGAGGTACGGGTCAAACCCTGCAATAAAAAAAGACCTCGTAGTCAATACGTTACACTCTTAACAAACCGAATGAGAATCACTCAGATCATTACCCCGGACTAAAATCTGGTGATATCACCAAAAACATTATATGTATGACATGTACACATATATCGGAAAAAATATTAAGAAATACAGAAACATATCTTCACTAGTAACTAGAAGTGTACGAGGACTCCTTTGTCTATTGATCCTTTGCACACCTCGTTCGTGGTAATGTTCCTGCCAC
>BLSH010116711.1:811578-840619 GCA_018402905.1 Glandirana rugosa
CAGAGCTTGATCTGCAACTCAAAGCAGCGGTATGTGAAATCTCTAATTTCTGCTATCTGTCCTCAGAGCAACAGCACAGACAGCAGTAGTAAAGTAATCTATCTCAGGATGCAGAATCAGGTCTTAAAATGGCTAAAATCTGTCCCTCACGCCGTCAGCTACCTTTCCCTACACTAACCCAAGGAGCATGTGACTGCAGCACTGTGACTCCAGCTTATAAAGAGGCTGGGTCACATGATGCACCGGCCAATCACAGCCATGCCATTAGTAGGCATGGCTGTGATGGCTTCTAAGGGCAAACCAGTGAAACGCTTGTTGATTGGCTGCCTTGCAGCTTCTCAACACGTGGAGTAAAATAGCAGAACCCCGGACCGAACCCGAACGATTTTTGAAATGTCCGGGTCCGGGTCCGTGCCACGGACACCCAAAAGTTCGGTACGGACCCGAACGTTACAGTCCGGGTTCGCTCAACACTATTTATAATAAAAACCGCAGAGGGGATCGAATACCACCAAAAGAAAGCTCCCTTTGTGGGGGAAAAAAGGACATCAATTTTATTTGGGTACAATGTCGCACGACTGCGCAATTGTCAGTTAAAATAACGCAGAGCAATTTCGCAGAAAATGGCCTGGTCATGAAGGGGGGTAAAATCTTCCGGGACTGAAGTGGTTAAAGTTTCCACAAAAGATGCAAAGAGACTTTTTACTGTAGTAAGAGAGGTTTAACTTCTGTATGCATAAAAGGTACTTTACAGTAAGGCCCATGAAAATGTGGGTTAGCCTCCATAGTAACAAGTGGTTTAAAAAAACACAAACTATAAATGGGCACTAATATTTATAAAGAAAAAACATTGTTGAATGTTGGTTTATGGAGTTGTTTGATTGCTTTTTGGGATCTGGAAGATTTTTTTCCCTGTTAGAAAAAAGTAAATCACACGTATGACCATATTTTGCAGGAACTAAGAGATAGTTGAGTTTGTGCCCCACAAAACTGTAGTAGCTTATAGCGGTGTCTGCTAAACATAAAATGTCTCTGACTTTATAATAATACTATTAACCTCCCTGGCGGTATGATTATTTCAGATTTTTGTCTCTAAAAGCGGTACATTGTTTTGCATGAAAATTTGGCGTTTTATATTGTAGGCCTGTAATTCTTAGGAATAACTCACTTAAATCTGTCCAAAAAATAGTCTAGTAGATATCCCGGGTATGATAAAGTTTGAAACACGAAATCATAAATTATAATATAATAAATAACTGTAAATAATTATCAAAAATAATAACATAATAGTAATAAAATGTATTCAATAATGTAATCAAACCAAAAACACTGAAATTTGCTCAGTTGCAGAATTGTCGCTGTCGTCACTTTCAGTGTCTGATGATAAATTTCCCCAAGAATCAGTATCACTCAATTCTGCAAATGATTCTTATTTACTATTGCTGTTTTCTAGTCGATCAAAAACCACTTTTGACGTAAAGGGAAACTTTTTGGATGCCATGGACATTCTCAAGTTTCCAGGCAGAAAGAATGACATATATTATAAAAAAAGTGCATGCAGGGCACTGGGCAAACCACTAGGGACAAAAGGGATGTGAAATGATTTCATACAGTAATGTAATCTTACAGATCACAGTGTACTGTATGTTTACTATGTGTTTCACTATTTTAATTTGCCGCCAGGCTCCGCCCCCGTGCAACGCGATGCTCGCAGGGAACGGAGCCCGGCACATAGAGGCATCGGGCGGAAGACACAGCCCGCAGACACAGCGGGGGGGGGGGACATCGCTGGATCCAGGGGACAAGGTCAGTAACGCTCCCTGGATCCAGTGATGCGATCCCGAGTGTGGCTCGGGCTTACCGCTAATGGTACTGAAATTCCACCCCGAGCCACACTCGCCAGGGAGGTTAACAGTCCTGTTAGCTGCATTTGATTTATCTCTGCTGCCTCCATTACCACAAGCTTCTGTATGTGAGGAGACAGACATTTGTGGCTCTAGACCTGGGAAAGGGAAGTTCTAGAATTGGGAAGAAGAAAATAGGAATGAATTCTAGACATATACAGCTGCACAAAACAATACATTCCTTTAAGCCTGCATTGTCCTAAGGCTCCTACTTACTCCACCACCATTACTGATCCTTGCTACCTTCCTTCTCTGCTCTACCATTGCTGATCTCTGCAGCCCCCTCTTCTGTCCAGCCCCACCATTACTGATCCTTGTGACTTTCCTTCGCTGCTCTACCAATGCTGATCTCTGCAGTCCCCTCTTCTGTCCAGCCCCACCATTACTGATCCTTGTGACTTTCCTTCGCTGCTCTACCATTGCTGATCTCTGCAGCCCCCTCTTCTGTCCTGCCCCACCATTGCTGATCCCACTCTTTTGAAGATTCCTGCTGTGTTGTCTTCCATCCTGGCCTGCCATTACTGTTCCCCATTGCCTCATTTCCCGTCCTTGCTCAACAGTCCTGATCTCCTCGCCCCTCCTCCCTTTTTCTCTTCACTGTCACATTTTCCCAATGTGTCCTCTTCTTCTGCATTGTCCCTGATCCTTGTTGCCTCCCTTTTCACACACTCTGCCATGTATTATCCCTTCACTCTCCTCTGCCACCAGTCATATTTTGTTACAATCCCCCTATACCTTCCCTTGTGTATAATATTTACATAGTATACAGTATAACCCAGGATTGTGACAGGTTTCAAATTCAGACTAGATCAGCCTTTCTCAACCTTTTCAACACCGAGGAACCCTTGAAATAATTCTCCGGTCTCGGGAAACCCCTACTAAAAATTAAAAATCTACAACTCATGATACATTAGAGTGATGGTCAATGGGAAGAATGCTCCTTACACTTGTGGTCATTGGGAATAATTACCCCTTACAGATAGCTAAAAAGATCAACGATGTCATTGGAAATTTATATGAGAGGTAGAAATTGACCACTGCTTAAGGAACCCCTAGCAACCTCTGGAGGAACCCTAGGGTTCCACGGAACCCTGGTTGAGAAACCCTGGACTAGATCAATGGTTCACAACTCCTCCTGTCATATTTCTCATTTGTAGGTAGATTGTTAACAGTTAGCTGTCTTCTGAGATATTTTTCAAAGCTTGTGTATAAGGACTCCTTTAAAGTGATTGTAAATGATCACTTTGTAAAGCAACCCATTCAGTTTAAAATAGAAATGAAAGGCAAAACATTTTTGTATATATAAAAAATATATATAATTACCCTTTATTCCTTTTTTTTAAATAAGTCATCAAATTCCCTGTGTTCTCAGCTGCATGAGAGCTGGGGGAGGAGAAACATCAGCACACTGAGCTTTCCAATGAAAGGATGTGCAGGGGAGGGGTGTGCCAAGACAAGTCTGATCATTGCAGGAGATCCGGCATAGCTAGAGAACTGAACACAGTGTGCTCTCTGGGACTGGCAGGAATACCAGGGATTTCACATAAAGGAAGCAATACAAAGAGAACAGGATGCTTTCTCATACAAGTACATGGTATGGCGGACACATATCAGGAATATATGTTGGGTTTTGGGTTTACATACTATATAAGAGATGCACATTGCATAACTATACTGTATATGTTTACATGCATTTTTCAACACATCATCTCACCTTGCATCATAAACATTTCTTGATATGAAAAATATGAGTTATATTAGAATGACAAGTCTGCTGGAGGGAGTCAAATTAGATCTTTGATTACTGTTTTCTTTAATGCTGGAAAAATGAAATGCAAATCCTAATTTCATCTGCAAGCAGCTCACAAAGGTTTTAAATATCCTGTTCTGAGAGCTAATGGACTTGCAGTAAATTAGCAATGGGCCTCAGCTTCTTATGCTGCATTGTGTTCCAGTTCTCTTCCGAGAGGGCTGTTATCGGCCAGGATTTCATTAACAGCAAACACTGCTCATTGTGTAATTCACATCAAAATTATAATCAATCTCATATCTTCTCAATGTTTCTTTTTTTTTCCGGTAATGAAACATGAAAGTTCTCTAAGTATTTAAATCCCTATAAAAGTTTTTTTCTTCTGACTTTAAGTGCATTATAGATACCGTGCTTCAAGAATTACTTTATTCTTCAAAATGACCTTTTATATTGCCCTGTATTTCTTTATTTGACAGATACCTCAACTAGCCTAAAAGGCTTTTTCTTCACGAGTCCATCAGAGTTGGTGGATGTATTTAGTCCATACAAAATAACAGTAATGTGCTTACAGTGGAAGATAGTGGCCTTTTATATTAAAAGACAATGAGATACGGTAATGGCCACCATATTTTGGTGCACACTACTCTTGTGCTTTCTAATGGTAATGTTGGAGTTGGCAGAAAGAAGAACATTAAATGGATGTAAGACAGTCAGATGGTGAAGATCAAATCACAGATACAAATGATGTGTGTACGAAGCAGCATTAAATTATGGCCATTATCTTGTAATTGGTATTTAATCAAACCATTACACTAAATAGTCATGTCGCCGTCTCTGTGTGCTGGGCAGAAGGAAGATCTTTAGTTGTTAGGTCATGTTTTTTATTGGGGTAAATGTAGATCAGATGACGATAAATGGATCTTAACAAGCGGAACTGTGCAATCTGCTTCTCTTCTCAGCATGTTGTACTTTTGAGTTTCCTAAAAAGCTTTACAGAATGCCATTTACCATTCAATTCTGTTTCTACACAGGTAGCGTTTTTGACTTGCCATTCCGTCTTCCAACTGGCATATTCAGATTTTATGTACTGTCGTTATTATGTCTGCAGAGATGATATGGACTTTATGTGCTTGGAGAAGCTCGCAGACAAATATCAATGGCAGCACTGTAGAAGAAGCAGAGTTTAGGGAAGGTATAGGTCAAAGACATTGGATCCAAAATAGATTATATCTCACAGCGCTGTGTAAAGGCTGTATTATGGAGTGCACTGAGTTCAGCTAGGCTACTCTCAATTATTAAGAAGGCTCTATGGGGTAACATAGAAGAACAAGAGCTCCAAACCAATAATCAAGAGCTCCAATGTGATCATGTGTGGAGCTTGGAGCACTCCTGGATGGTTGAGTAACAGTCATCTATACCCACGGTATATATATATAGTGAAGACAAAGATGCAGATGCAGTTATATTTTTGGAGGCATATTATATTTTACACTCTACAGTGTCACATAGAGCTGCACGATTAATCGTATTAAAATCGCGATCTCGATCCACCCCCCCCCCCCCGCGATCTCCATTTGGCATTACATCGATTTTCAGTGCAGTTAATGGAGTTCGACTTGTGGGGCGACTCAGCGCGACTTGACTGTAATAAAAGTCAATGCAAGCCGCCTGAAGGCTTTTCTAAGTTGGAGCGACTTGAGTCTCAGGGGAGACTGCCAAGTCTGGGCAGAGAGCCAAGTTCTGAATCACCATTGATAAAAGACAAAAAAGACTCAAAGTAATTACTTCAAACAAATGAACTCTGAATGAACTCCCCTTGTATGGAAGATGTTTGGGTTAACCATTTAAAGACTAAATCTTTCCTGACATTTTCTGTTTACAAATAAAAATCCATTATTTTGTGCTAGAAAATGACTTAGAACCCCCAAACATTATATTTTTATTTTTAGCAGAGACCTTAGAGAATAAGATGGCGGTTGTTGCAATATTTTATATCACACGGTATTTGCGCAGTGGACTTTTAAACACATTTTTTTTTAAAAATTACCCTTTGAAAAAACTAAACAGTGCTGTTAGCCCAATTTTTTTGTATATGTAATCTATTATGCCTCGAGAATCGTGAGAGAATCGTGATCTTTATTCTAAGCAAAAAAATCATGTTTCTCATTTTGGCCAGAATCGTGCAGCTCTAGTGTCACATATGATGTCCCTGATCAGGACAATAGAGTGTTGTTTTTACTTTCAACTAAATTTTTAATTTTCTATATTTTTCTTCACTTCTCATAGTTTTTTTTAATTTTCACATTGATATGCATTATCTCCTACACACTTTCTTTTATATGTTCCTTCACTTTTCATTTTACATCATTATTTCATCACTAAATAAAAAAAAAAAATCAACGCATTGATATTTCACTTCATGCCTCTTACTTTTTCTTTCTTTTGCTTTTTAATTCCTGAAGCCTGATCCATTGATCTCTATCACACACACCAGTTTCTGTTGCAATGATGCAGATGAAAAACCTTTGCCCTGCTCATTCTCCACACCTCTGTGACCAAGCCCCGGTAGGCGGGGTGAAACATGTCAGGGGGCGTGGCCGGAACAGCACTGGATGAGGCCATGCACAGTCTTATCAACATCTGAAGTACTGGGTCGGTTTTGAACGGTGTCTTACCCTACAAGAGCTCCAATGTATTTATTTATTCATAACAGTCTTAATAGACAAGCCAATGCATTCCAGGGGTTCTAAAGGTCCCTCTTCATCAGGGCTTTAGATTCCAATTGAAAAGAATGTTCCAATACTCAAAAATTGTTTAAAAAATCAAAATTCTCCCTTTGGCCAAAATCATGGTTGCAGCAGGTGGTTTTAGAGCATGGCAGGATGTAAAGGGGAAGGAGCCTATCAAACGTGTTGAGTTATCTTTACTAACTTCTATGAAGCAATAAATGCACCTGGCTGCTCACAGCAATGCAGGGCTAGTTTGCCTCTTCTACATTGTGGTTCAGTACAGCAATAAAGACCCAAAAAAGGGCACCAAGAGGAAATCTTTTTTAGATAAGACTCTGGACTCTTGTTTACTGTAAACCAGTTAAACCAGTGGCGGCTTTTTTTTTTTTTTTTTTTGGGGGGGTGGCCACCCCCCCCCGCTGTCTGCTGGTCGGCCCGGCACTTACCCCATCTAGGTGGCTTGTGGCGGGCTCCAGTGTCCTCTCCTCCAGCAGTTTCCACCGTGCGTCTCCTCTCTCCTCCTCCTAGTCGCTAGGCATCCAATAGGATCTCCTGACATGTTGGCCAATCAGGGAACGGTTCCCACGACCCACCTCCTGGTTGGCAAGGAGGAGATTTATTGTGAAAATAGCGAGTATTCATTCGCTATTGTCACACAACTGGGTGGGATCAGGGTGCAGTGGTCTGCATCTGAACCCACCCTTTTTTGAAGCCGATAGGGCTTCTGGCTCTATTCACATGCTTCAAAAAAACACCCCCCCATTGGAATCCATAGTCTGGCGCCCTGTATGTAGATCAAGTGGCTGGACGCATGAATGGGGGGGGGCGCGCCTCTGTGCCCCTAATGGATGGGTCACCACTGCTGTAAACAGTTATACATGGATCCCCTCTTATTCTTATATGGCTTAAAGTGGAAGTAAACTCTGCTTTTGAACTACAGGTAAGCCTATAATAAGGCTTACCTGTAGGTATAGTGAATATCTCCTAAACTTGCAGTGTTTAGGAGATATTCACTCAGAAAGCAGCTGGTGACATCATCAGAGCTCTGTGCGCGGCTGTGACTCTTGTGTGCATGCACCGGAGTGATGTCATCGCGGCTCGGCCATTCAAACGGCCAGAGCCCACAAACCCTGAAGGAAGACTTAGTGAAAATGGAAGCCCTTTCAGTGTTGACAGCACGCTGCTGGAGGGCTTTGTTTTAAGGTATGTCTGCCATAATGTGCTAGTATGCAGCGCATACTAGCACATTATGGCTTAAGCTACCCAGGGGCCCATTTTTATTAATTTTTTAATCAAATAATTTACTACTGCTTTAATTGGACAACACGGTCACAATCTAAAATTCTTATCAGACATTTTTTGTGCATCTAATACAGTACAGAACTGTTTTTTTATGTAACTGAAAAAGCTTTTTACAAGCTCCTTTATATTCAGTATGTATGTACAGTATGTATGTATTTATGCGTGCAAACTAGTTCTGTCACTGAGAACCACTGTTTAAAGCTCGGTTCACACCTTTTGCATTTTTGGTGCTTTTTGCAGAAACGCACTACAGTTCAATTACCATTGTTTCCTATGGGACACGTTCACGTCTATGCTTTTTCCAGGCACTGCATTTTTGAAAAGGGTCAGTGCGTTTTTGGTACAATATGAGAAGCTGCAGAAAAGCAATTAATCTGCGTAACAACAAATTGGCCAAAAATAAATCATAAAAAATGCAAACCGCATCAAAAATGCACGAAAAATGCATCAAAAACGTGCACAAAAATGCACCGCAAAACACTGCATAAACGGATCAGTCATTCCTTAGTCTATCTGTGAGTGTTTATGTGTCAGATACTTGTGCAAAAGTGCAAACAATATGAATAGACCAAGGTTACTCATTGTTTTTATGCAGAGACTCTCAAACAAATATGCGTATATAAGAAGTGTTGAAGAACAATAACCTTTGATGTGCAATGCAGATTTCTCAAAGCGAAAGAAAAGCCTTGAAGAACTATGAGCCCAGCCGCTGTAGAAAAAAATAGTAAGAATAGTAAACTTTATAAAAATGCAAGAGCCATAAAATGATGTTCCAGCAGAGGAAAACTGTACTTATAGGATACAGCTTGCCTGTTTATTGCTGAAAGCAAGAAATAATGTCTATATGTGCAGAAAATGGAGACATGAAGGTATCCTGCATATACCATCTAAACTCTGCCCCCTTTAAAATAAATTACCTCTCAACCCGCCATGATGACTTTTACCTACCTTGGAGAAACCCATATCTTCTTTGGGGTTGGTTGTCCAGAAATGGGTTTGACAGAGTTGGATGTGGCTCATTACATTGTAAGCAAAGCCTAGTTTTACAAAATAATTCACCCAGATATTTTTTTCACTAGCTGCCCAGTTGTGTCCATCCATTTGTGTTTGTCAATGTCTTATGTAAGTTTAAATCATTCATTCACTCATTACTTTGAAACGCGTCGAGTTTCTTTTAATATGAATAAAATTGGATTTTATTTTTTTATCTGTATCATCTCTGTGGGACTGCTCTCATATCCTTGTAGCCTTGTGGGCATTATTATAAAGTGCTGTTGCCATGATGATCTATTTACATGGCCACCTGCTCAGGTGAGCATTATGTTTTGAGGTAATTACATTTAGAAGCTGCGTATCATGTTCAATAGCAATACCATCCACAGAAGACTTTTGGACAGCAGATTTGTATAGAAGTGGATTGTTTCACATTCATTAACTTCAGAGATTTTTTTTTCGGGAGCCCATTTACCATGATTACATATTTGTTTTCTACGCTAGCACTTACAGGCAATTTAAGTATGGGTGGCATTCAAGTTTACATATGACCTGTGATTTCTATGTGCTGGCCTATACATTGAATATAGGACATCGATATAAGAAAATAGACTCTAATGTAGTTAAAGCAGATTTTCAGCTAAAAAGTGAAATTCTGCTTTTCTTCCTTCTCCCCCCCTCCTTTAATACCTTTGAAGGTTTTTTTTTAGGGATCCGATACCTATTTTGACAGGTATCCACTCCATGCACAAAGCACAGTGGGGAGCTGGCTATGAAGCCACAGGAGGTCACAGCTGGATTCCCACATCCATGATGCCGGGCCTGGGACTCAAAGACCAACAAAGGAACGGCCCAAATGAGGATGGCATTGGATCCCTGAGGCAGTAAGTGTTTTTTTTTTTTTTTATTAAAAATCAGCAGTTATAGAGTTTGTAACTGCTGGCTTTTATTTTTGTTTTCCCAGACTGAACATCCCCTAAAGCTATTATCAGTTGTAGTTAGTCACATTCAGTTGGACTTGTTCTGGAACATTGCTGACATTTTCTAGCTTATCCAAGCCGCTTCTTGAGTTATAATGATTACCAGAAAAAAACTCCAGGATTTATATGGTAGCACCAACTCCTTAAAGTGATTGTAAAGGCTCATTTTTGTTCCTATAAAAATAATAAACATGTTATACTTACCTCCTCTGTGCAGTGGATTCGCACAGAGCAACCCAGATCCTCCTTTTCTCGGGTCCCTCTTCTGTGATCCTGGCCCCTCCCTCCTGTATAGTGACCCCACAGCAAGCAGCTTGCTATGGTGCTATGGGGGCACCCGAGCCGAGTCACAGCTCCCTGTCCATTCACACACGGAGCCCCGGCCCCACCCCTCTCTCCCCTGATTGGCTAGCTGACTTTGATTGACAGCAATGGGAGCTAATGACGCTGCTGTATCTCAGACAGTCATGAAGGAGAATCTTGGGTGGCTGAGACACTCGTGGACATCGCTGGACAGAGAGGGACTTCAGGTAAGTGTTAGGGGCGCTGAGGTTGGCTGCTGCAAACACAGAAGGCTTTTTATCTTAATGCATAGAATTCATTAAGATAAAAAACCTTCTGCCTTTACAACAAATTTAAACTCATTCTAAAGCCAAGACATTTTTTTTTTACCTTAAAGTGTTTGGGAATCAGAAGGTTTTTTTTATCTTAATGCATAGAAAAAAAAAGCCTTCTGTGTGGAGCAGCCACCCTCCGCCCCCCTAATACTTACTTGAGGCCTATCTAGCTCCAGTGATGTTGTAGGAATGTCTCGGCCCTCTGGGCGTCCCCCCTCATTGGCTGGGACAGCAGCATTACACCATTGGCTCCCACTGCTACCAATCATAGTCAGTCAGCCAATGAGAGTAGAAAGGAATGGGGCCAGGCTGCAACTCCTTGTCTAAATGTACACATGGAGCTGTGACTTGGCTCGGGTGCCCCAATAGCAAGCTGCTTGCTGTGGGGGGCACCCAACAGGAGAGAGGGGCCAGGAGAGCAGAAGAGGGACCCAAGAAGAAGCAGTAAAAGGGTCGCTGGTTCGAATCCCGATCACGACACTACCTGCCTGGAGTTTGCATGTTCTCCCTGTGCCTGCGTGGGTTTCCTCCGGGTACTCCGGTTTCCTCCCACACTCCAAAGACATGCTGTGAGGTTAATTAGATCCTGTCTAAATTGGCCCTAGTATATGTATGAATGTGAGTTAGGGACCTTAGATTGTAAGCTCCTTGAGGGTAGGGACTGATGTGAATGTACAATGTATATGTAAAAGCGCTGCGTAAATTGACGGCGCTATATAAGTACCTGAAATAAATAAATAAATAAATAAGAAGAGTATCCGGGCTGCTCGGTGTAAATCCACTGCACAGAGGAGCTGAGTATAACATGTTTGTTATTTTTAATAATAAAAAAAAAAAAACGAGACTTTACAATCACTTTAATGCATTCCCTGCATTAAAATAAAAACTGCCCCAGTATCTCACTCGATCCAGTCTATGCCTGTCCATAATGGCTCTCCTTTCTCCCGACATTCACAAGACAGAAAGGCAGCCATCGGCTCCTGCTGCTGTCAGTCAAATCCTGTGAGCGGGTGTAGCAGGGCCGAACTGTGCTTTGTCTATGTCTTATGGTGCCTGATGGCAAGTTCCTCCCACTATCCCATTGTGATATTTGCATAGCAGGGGGCAAAATTAGCACCCATGGCTGTGCCTTTGAGTTGGAGAAAAGTATGTATGGCAGCACTATACGCACTTTGCGTAAGAGAGTAGGCAAACACAGAAACCTTATTAAGGGTGGGTGCGATAAGCACAGTGTCCCTCGACACTTTTTAATACACGATTATTATGTAGGAAGGAAGCCTACTGGATCTTTTGCTTAAATACACTGGCTCCGACTGGGTTAAACAATCAGTTAGAAACCAACTAATTCATATAGGTGTTTTTTAATTTTTGATTAGTTCTTGCATTATTAATCTCTCATATTTATACTTTTGGGGACCGGTGTGCATGTAGATATGCATACATATATAAATGAAGGTGGAGGTGTATGCATGGGGATACGTGTACTTAATGTTCCTAAAATCAACGCACACAGAATTATATGATGATCTTGATTTTTAATGATTTTTAATAATCTATGAATGTTTTCATGAGTTTATATGGATCCAGAAATCTCTTAATGAATGAGTTGTTTCATAATTAATTTATTATACACATGTATATAGATACATATTCTTTCCATGATCACTGTTGTGTACTCTTTTTAATGCTTTTAATACTATTAATGTTTCTTGTTTTGCAATTAATTTCGATGTTATAATTCTATTTTTTAATTTACACAAATATCTATTGGTATAATCTCAATATGATCTTAGACAAATATGTTACATATTATTGGCCTGGTTTCCAGATTGTTGTTATTCTTGATGGAAGGGTCAAGGGGCAGAATAAATCGACGTTTATTCATAATCCCCTCCGTCTACCCTCAGTCACTTCCCGTACCGGCCCTCTTAAGTCACCATTGGTCCAGTCCCATCACGTGACTTGAAAAAAGCGAAGACACAAAACATGTCACGGTGACGGGACCACACTTGTGACGTTTGCAACTTGCTTTTCCTCCCAGCCACGCTATTCATCAAGCCGCATCGGCGTTCCTTGGCAGCTGACATGCAACCCGATGAGTGACATCATCTCTAGCTGCCAGCTGTACACGGCCATCCCTAGGATCTAGTCACTGACCTCTTTGACATCAGCAATTCAGCCTAGTCGTCTGCACCTATTCATCTCCAGCAGAGCTGCCCTTGGGTCCCTTCCATCCAGAATCGCCTAAAACCGGTACAAAAGAGCTTACCAAGCCCTTGGGGACTGTGGAGTTATATACTGCCTGTGCAAACCCCATGTAATTTTTCATATCAATAAACAGTATATTGTTTGGACAACAAGGCCAGTTATGGTCTGTTTCTTTCTGGTGAAGCTCAGGTTTGAGTGCTGTTTCAAGCAAAGGCAAATTGTCTTCTCTTGCTGGGTCCCCAGTCTCCTGCACACAAGCACCTCATAGGATCTCATTGCTACAGATAGACAGCGCAGCCAGTTTGGTGATTTGACTTGCAGTAAAACAACTCAGCCTGGTTACCCTGCCTGTGATTGGGCAGAAAAATAACAGCAAGAAAGTGAGGAGGTCAGCTCTCTCCCATCCTGTCAGAATGTTTCTTATCAGCACATGTGAATACAGGACACTTAGGGTCCTTTCACACAGGTGGTCCGCTTGGTGGACTCCATTTTGCTTAGTGGGGTATCACTCTGCTGATCCCTGCTGAGCAGGCGGATGACAGGTCCAACTTCATTCACTGTGCAGAGACGGTAATGCATAACAACAAATAACACTGCGCTCACATGTCACTCTAACCAAAACATGTTGAAATAGCTCTCATACCACTCTGGCATGTAGAGGATGGACATGGGCAAGGGGAAAGAAAGTTTCAAGGAAGTCCATGGGCAAAGTCCAGAGGAGGTGTGCAATTCGAGGCAGCAGGCTAAACGGAGCAGGAAGACTCTGTAGACCAAAACATAAACAAGAGAGCAGCGCCTCTAAGTGCAATACCTTCTTTAATGATAAAGGGTATAGGTAAATATACACTCACATAAATGATCGGATAAAAACACAGAAAGGATCATCCGCGGATCACCAGATGGTGTGCAGGCAGGCGTGGAGAGGCAGCCGATGCCCATCACGCTGTTGGCTTCCAGCGCAAACCGGGACACAAAGCTGATAACAGACTGTCCACACGCTCAGCACCACGTCACTTCCGGGTCACCAAACAGGAAATGCTTGCGTTCGGATCATTCATGATCCCTCATCAGGCAAATTGGAGGTGCAGAGACGGACCTGTCAGTGTCCCGTTGTCCTCTATGGGGAGATCAGATGAAAACGGACCGCTTGTCTGTTTTCATCCAAACCCATCCACCAGATGGATGGAAAATAGGGTCACCATCCTTCTGGATTTGACGGACTGGATTGGATTTAATAGCAGCAGGTGTCAGCGGACATGTCACCACTGACATCCACTACCATATAGGGGTGAATGGTCCGCCTGAAAAACTGACAGCCCGTGTAAAAAGGGCCTTAATTGGCTTACTTGGGCCCCTCCCTTTCTCATTTTAAATACTGCTGCAGAGTGGATTACAATAAGCTCAACACAAATTAAATTTAGGTATTTAAACAAGTCACATTTAACATACAATTATTTTTTTTTAAATGAATACATAACATAACTTTTTTTTAATACCTTCCTGTAATTTAGTGCTAACAGCAAAAACGCTGTATACATTCACTGTTTGTGTACAATGTGTTATTACAAAATGATGGTTTTTCAAAGGAATAGAAAGAAAATGGACCCAAAAGAACAAAAGCTTTAGAAATAGATGATCTGTTTTGCAGGACATGCATTAGCCATCAGTGCGGTGTATGATTCACTGACAAATAGTGAAAGGCTGTTTATTTGTGTCTGACCTGGCCACCTAGCAAGGCAATAATCCTCATCCATAATTGGCTTGATGCCGATTTGATGTATCTTTAAATAGTGCTGTGTAAAATCGATCATCAGAGCTGCGACAAAGGCTCAGCCACATCTTGCATCCTTTGATGTATAATGCCATTTGAAAATTGCTACAGCACCTGATGAATAAACACTGTGGTCGGATTCTTATGTGCCGGGTAAAGACTGGCACGTGACTGCCGCTGAAAGCACACAGCTACAAAGACATCCATTTATCCAGTGCTATTAACACTGCAGACTGAATATACAATTAAGCAGGAAAATGTCACTGTTTATTGACCTGATATAGAGAGAAGGGGGGAAAAAGCCTGTTTTATTCCTGTTGTTTAAAAAAAGAGTTATTCTTTTTTTTATCTATTTATTTTTTGTGTAGTTCTTGTTCATTTATAGGTTTACAGTATTGCTTTACACAGCGGGAAATTGTGTGTGCTGCGCTGTCTGAGAGTAAAGTACAACTTAGAACTAGAATAGTGTATTTCATACACTTTAAATATTGCTTTCTTCTTTGAGTCATTCTTGTTACTACTGTCATTGTCTTATAAGCTTACTTTGTTGAAAATAGTGCCACTGCTATTTACTTTGGACATTCACAGAGAACTCAGAGGTTTTACTTTCAGTTTCCTTTAAATTTAATTTTCTTTCACTTCCCTTTACTCTTCTTCCATTCCTTTTCCTTTCACTTTCCTTTAGATTTCTTCCCCTTGCTCTTTCTTTCCTGCCCTTTTTTTCCTTTCCCTTTCCCTTTCCTTCCATTTCATTTATTGTCCATTTCGCTTTCCTTTCCTTTCCTTTCCTTTCTCTTTCCCTTCCTTTCCTTTCATTTTCCTTTCATTTCCTTTAATTCCTTTCCTTTTGCATTTCTCTTCTTCCTCTCCCTTTCCTTTAATTTTCTTCCTTTTCTCTTTCTTTTCTTTTCTTTTCTTTTCTTTCCTTTCCTTTCCTTTCCTTTCCTTTCCTTTCCTTTTCTTTTTTCTTTTCTTTTCTTTTCTTTCCTTTTTTCTCTGTCCATTTAATTTTTTTTCTTTCCCTTCCCATTCTACTTTCATTTTTGAATTTCCTTGCCTTTTCTTTCCTTTTACTTCATTGTCTTACTCTTCCATTTCATTTTCATTATTGATCCTATATTTTCATTTCCCTTTCTGTCAGGTCACCTGAGGTCAGGTGCCAGATGCACTCCATTGGTATTAGGAGCGCACCGCGAAGGTAGTGAACCCTTCGGCTGACCACTTCGGATGGAGCTCTGGATGGTTCAGTAAGCGGGGCCACTGGAGCACTGACATAGATTGCACTGAGAGCTAGAGCATAAGATTCCCCAGGGCGCAGAGTCTAAGAGCCAGCAGGTATTCACCAGAGCCTCTGATGGTGAGGATGGTCTTCGCTGCACCTGACTCCAGGTCGCGGCCCCCAGGGTCTCACAGCTCACGCTCACGGTTGGCTTCTGGTGGATAGGAAGCAGCAGGCAGGGCTAAGGGTAAGGCAGGAAGGTACGCCAAAGGTCAGGGTATCAAGCAGGCAGGAATAGTCAAAACACGCCAAAGGTCGGTGTATCAGGCAGGCTGGAATAGTCAAGAGAACAGGCCAAGAATCGGTACATGGAAACAAACTGAAGCACACGGCAGGAACACACACACAGGAAGCCTAGACACACTATTGCTTTGGCAAGGGTTGGCTTGCACTACACGGAGTTAAGTACTCTTTCCTGTGGGCAGAGCCATGCTGGTAGGAGATTACTTAAACATTTAGGTGTGAGGGCTCGGTCCCTAAGCTGAAACACAAGCAGAGAGGTAAGCAAACGGACAGGACCTGAATTGCTACTGCAGATCCATGACACTTTCTTTAAAGGGGTTGTAAAGGCAGAAGATTTCAATTTATCTTAATGCATTCTATGCATTAACTGCTTGCCGACCAGCCGCGTCATTATACGGCGGCAGATCGTCTCTCCTGCGCAAATCGCCATAGCTGTACGGTGGCTCGAAGTAAAGCTCCAATGTAAACAAGGCAGATCCCCATTCTGACAGGGGACATGACAGCGATCTATTGTTCCCAGTGATCGGGAACTGTCATGTCCCTGCCACCCCATACCCCCCACAGTTAGAACATATCTAGGGAACACAGTTAACCCCTTGATCCCCCCTAGAGTTTAACCCCTTCCCTGGCAGTGTCATTTATACATTGATCAGTGCATTTTTATAGCATTGATCAATGTAATAATGTAACTGGTCTCAAAATAGTGTCATTTGGGGTCAGATTTGTCTGCCGCAATGTTGCAGTCCTGCTAAAAATTGCAGATCGCCAGTAAAAACAATAAAAAAAAATAAAAGTTCCTAAATCTATCCCATAGTTTGTAGACACGACAACGTTTGCCCAAACCAATCAATATACGCCTATTGGGATTTTTTTTACCAAAAATATGTAGCAGAATATATATCGGCCTAAACGAATGAATACATTTTTTTTATATTTTTCTTTGACATGTATTATAGCAAAAAGTAAAAAAAGCGCAAAAAATTAAAAAACGCAGAGGTGATCAAATACCACCAAAAGAAAGCTATATTTGTGGGAAAAAGTTTGTTTGGGTACAACGTCGCAGGACGGCGCAATTGTCAGTTAAAGCGCCACAGTGCCGTATCGCAAAAAATGGTCTGGTCTTTAAGGGGGCAAATCTTTCCAGGGCTGAAGTGGTTAAGATAAAAATCCTTCTATGTGCAGCAGCTGCCCTCAGCCCCCCTAATACTTATCTCGGGTCCCTCCATGTCCAGCGATGTTCACGAATGTCTCAGCTGTCCGAGATTCTCCTTTCTGATTCCCTGAGACACAGCAGCAGCGCCAGTGGATCCGACTGCTGTCAATCAAAGTCAGTTAGCCAATCAGTGGAGAGAGGGGGCGGGGCTCCATGTCTGAATGGACACACAAAGCTGTGACTCAGCTCGGGTGCTCCCATAGCAAGCTGCTTGCTGTGGGGGCACTGTGCAGAAGGGAGGACCCAGGAACAGCATAGAGGGATTCGAGAAGAGGAGGATCTGGGCTGCTCTGTGCAAATCCACTGCATCAGAGCAGGTAAGTATAACATGTTTATTATTTTTATAGATAAACAAGGAGACTTTACAATCACTTTAATTTCTATTCTTTTCTTTTGTTTTACTTTACTTCAAATTTTCCTTTAATATTTTTTTTTTTTTTTAGATTATTTTCCTTTCAATTTCCTAATTTTTCTTTCTTTTTTTCTTTCCTGTCCCTTTCTATCCCGTCTCCTTTGTTTTATTCCCTTCCTTTCTTTCTTTTCCATTCCCCTTTCTTTCTTTTCTTTTTTTTTGTCCTGCATTTTTTGCACGTCCATCAAAGACATTGTATTTATCATGATATGGGTTTTCTGATTTCCCAAGTCCTAAAAGGGTAGCACTAATAAAATATGGTGACATTTGAGTTTGCATGACTAGCTGAAGTGAACTGTCAGGCCCATTAGCTCCAGCATTTAACAAATGAATGACAGGAGATGTGACTTAGCAGTAGAATCAGGCAGGTTTATTCTTCATTTGAAGACAAGTTGTTGGATATTACACATATAAAGGAAATGTATTGAATGCATGAATATTATAATATTATTATTATACAGGATTTATATAGCGCTGACAGTTTGCGCATCGCTTTACAACATGAGAGTAGACAGTACAGTTAAAATACAATTCAATACAAGAGGAATCAGAGGGCCCTGCTCGTTAGAGCTTACAATCTAGAAGGGAGGGTCAAGTGATACGAAAGGGAAACTGTGGGGGATGAGCTGATGAAGAAAATAAAAGTGCAGTTGTTAGGTGGAGGCAGGATAGGCTTCTCTGAAGAGAAAAGTTTTCAGGGATCACCTAAAAGTGGACAGATTTGGAGACAGTCTGACAGATCAGTGTAGGGAATTCCAGAAGATGGGAGAGGCTCAGGAGAAGTTCTGGAGGCGAATGTGGGAGGAGGTGATGAGGGAGCTGGAGAGCAGGAGGTCTTGGGAGGATAATTAGGTTGGTATTTTGAGACTAGGCTAGTGATGTAGCTGGGGCAGAGGTGTGGATGACTTTGTAATTTATTGTTAGTATTTTGAATTTAATTTGTTGGGGCGAGTGGCATACAATGGAGGGATTGGCATAGAGGAGTGGCAGACGCTGAGCGGTTTGTAAGGTGGATGAGTCTGGCAGCGGCATTCATGATGGACTGAAGGGTGGATAGTCTATTTAAAGGTAGGCCAATGAGGAGGTAGTTGCAGTAGTCGAGGTGAGAGACAACCACGGAGTGAATCAGGAGCTTTGTGGTTTCATTGGTTAGAAAGAGATGTCATTTAGAGATGTTGCGGAGGTTGAGGCAGCAAGCTTAGGAAAGTGATTGGATGTGGGGCAAAAAGGAGAGTTCAGAGAGCAGGATAACACCAAGCACCCTGACATGTAGGGATGGGTGGATGGTTGTGCCATTGCTCTTGGCAGAGAATTCAGGGGAAGAAGCACGTGTGAGAGGAAATATTATGAGTTCAGTTTTGGACAAGTTGAGTTTGAGGAAGTGGTGGGACATCCAGGCAGATATGTCTGTTAGTAAGTCGGCGATGCGTGAGGAGACTGATGGAGAGAGTTGAGGGGTGAAGAGGTAGATTTGGGTGTCATCAGCTGGTCCAGTGAAGAGGTGTAGATTGAAAATAAGAGAGGAAATAAGAACGGAACTTCGGGGACCCCGATGGAGAAGGGAAGAGGAGAGGAGGAAGTAGAACTGTAAGTGACACTCAAGGTGCGATGGGATAGGTAGGATGAGAGCCACCAAAGAGCACAGTCACGGAGACCGAGAGAGTAAAGTTTTTTGAGGAGGGGGTGGTCATCCATATGAAAGGCAGCCGAAAGGTCCAGAAGTAGGAGTACAAAATAGTGTCCATTGGTTTCTGCGGTTAGTAGGTCATTTGTGAGTTTTAGAAGAGCAGTTTCTGTGGAGTGTTGAGGGGGAAATCCAGATTGAAGGGGATCATAGAGGTGTTTCTTATTGAGGTGGTCACTCAGTTGGTTGTAAACCAGGCGTTCAAGGAGTTTAGAGGAAAAGGGGAGCAAGATAGGGCATAGATTGTTAAGATCGTCAGGGTCCAAGGATGGCTTTTTAAGTATGGGGGTGACCAATGCATGTTTAGAGCTTTGGGGAAGATGCCAGAAGAGAGGGAGAGATTGAATATGTGAGTTAAAGAGTCGAGGATAGAGTCAGAGGGTGAGCGTAGTATTTGAGAGGGAATAGGGTCCAGGGGACAGGTGATTAGGTGGGCATTAGAAAAGAGTTTAGCTACTTGGTCTATAATAGCAGGTTTGAATAAGGGGAGTGTCAATTGTACCTGTTGACATGGGGTGTCAACTGGGGTAGATACCCGTAGAGTGGAGATTTCATCACAAATTGGGTCAATCTTGTTTTTAAAGTGATTAGCAATCTCCTGGGCAGTGAATGAGTTAGTGGATGGAGATGGTGGTGGACGAAGTAGAGAGTTATACTGCATCTTACCAGTAATGTTAGTTTACACACTTTAGTGGAGAGGTTAGCGTTAAAGCTCAGGGCTTCTTAGTCCAAATCTTTTCTTAAAAGATGCTGAAAAGTCGGTTTATAGAGTCAGTGACATTTATTGGAGTTCTTTCCTGCTAAGATCAACCCGGCCTCCTGCTCTCAGGTCACACAAAGCAGTATTAAACCCAAAAGCAAACATTTATTATATTGCAGCTTACCAATTCTTAGATGTGGTGGCTGCATTCATTTTCTTTTTTAAACTTTCTTTACCCTATTTACACCTGGTGATCCAGACTATAAGTCTGTTTTTTTCAAAAGAAAAAGCTCTCTTGCAGTTACAGGGATGAAACAAACCATTTACCATTGACAGGGGTATTTAAATCGTCAGCTTTTATTTATTTATGTGAAACATTTATCCTCAAAGGGAAAAAAAATACTGTAACTGCTTATAAAGTATTAGCTAGAATTAGGCCTTAGTTTCCTAGTGTATCTAAATCTGCTAGTCCATCTAACATTACCCTCCCCCCAGACTGACAGTCCTGCTGTTCAAAGATATGAGTTGCTCCTTCATCCAGAATGGAGACACTCTAAGGCTTCATGCAACAGTTATTTTTTTCAGCTTTTACCAGCATTATATTACCAGCGTTTTTTCGCGTTTATAACCAATACAGAACCGCGCTATAGCCGAAAGACGGCTACAGCGCGGCTCTGAAATTCCGGGAGGACGTCCATGGACGTCCAGCCTCATGCGCGCTCCCCGCGCGCACTCGCAGACTGCGGCGGCGCATTCTCATCGAGTCCGCCCGAGACCCGCCGATCACTTGTAGCAGCCTCAGAATGGGGAACCGCCGAAGTAAACACGCCGGTTCCCCGTTCTGTGAATGGGACATGACAGATCAACTGATCCCTGTCACTGGGATCAGTTAGATCTGTCATGTCCCTGCCAGCCCCGCCCCCACACAGTTAGAACACGCCCAGGGAACACTGTTAACCCCTTCACTGCCCCCTGCAGGTTAACCCCTTCACTGCCAATGACATTTATACAGTAATCAGTGGCTATTTAAATTTCTGATCGCTGTATAAATGTCATTGGTCCCAAAAATGTGTCAAAAACGTCCGACATGTCCGCCCCAATATTGCAGTCCCGATAAAAATCGCAGATCGCCGCCATTACTAGTAAAAAAAAATAGTAAAAACGCCATAAATCTATTCCCATAGTTTGTAGACGCAATTGCTTTTGCGCAAACCAATCAAAATACGCCAATTGCGATTTTTTTTTTACCAAAAATATGTAGAAGAATATAAATTGGCCAAAACTGATGAATAATTTTCTTTTTTTATATTTTTTTTTTGGATATTTATTATAGCAAAAAAGTAAAAAATATTGTTCTTTTTTTCAAAATCATCGCTCTTTGTTTGTTTATAGCGCAAAAAATAAAAACCGCAGAGTTGATCAAATACCACCAAAAGAAAGCTCTATTTGTGAGAAAAAAATGATAAATATGTAGTTTGGGTACCACGTCACACGACCGCGCAATTGTCATTCAAAATGCGACAGCGCTGAAAGCCAAAAATTGGCCTGGGCAGGAGGGGGGTTTAAGTGCCCAGTAAGGAAGTGGTTAAAGGGCCAGCTTTTTTTTTTTTTTCAATTGATCTAAAACATACAAACATGTTGGGGATCTGTGTTTTTGAGCATATTTGGGCATTTTTGAGCGTTTGAATGTTTTTACAGCTGAAAAATGTCTCTTAGAACCCTCTGGTCTTGGGGTTTTTTTTTACAGCTCAAAAACGTCACTGCTAAAAACAGCTGATAACAGCCCATGAACACATAGGATAACATGATGGAGGGTTTATTGACTGTAGAAAAAACATCTGCAGCTAAAAACAGTCAGAAAATGTCTTGTGTGCATGAGGCCTAATACAGGAGGTGCGTTACTGGCCAGGTCACCAGGTGAAAACAGAGGGGAAAAAAGCCTAAAAAAGAAAAGGAATGCAGCTACAAAATCTAAGGATTGATAAGCTGAAATATATTACATGTTTGGTTTTGGGTTTAATAGTGTTTTAATCAGCATCCTAGCTATGAACGTTTTACCAGTTGACGTTTGGAAGGTTTCATGTCCAAGGCATTTTTTGTTATTCACGAGTGTGCTACTTTAACTGGCAATTGAGCGGTCATGCAACGCTATACACAAATGAAATTTATAGCATTTTTTCACACAAATAAAGCTTTCTTTTGGTGATATTTGATGACCACTGGGTGTTTTATTTTCTTGGTATATAAACGAAAAAAGACCGACAATTTTGAAAAAAAAAAAAACAACAATATTTATTTTATATGTTATAAAACATGTAATCAAATTTCCATATTCATAAACCCAAGTGTTTTTTGTGTCTTGAAAAAAAATAAAGTAATTTGGATAGAGTGTTGCATGACAGAGTAATTGCCTACCTATCACAGCAAGGAAAATGGCCTGGAAAGGAAGAGGGTGTAACCTGCTAGCATTTAGGTGGTTTGCTAATGCAATGTGAATCCTAAACATTTGCCACTTTTTTTAAAGAGGAAGTAAACTCCCGTTGTGTGTTTGTGCATATAATAAGGCTTACCTGTATGTACTGTAAATATCGACCAAACGGTGCAAGTTTAGGAGATATTTACTGTATACTGCGCTGATTACGTCTTTGGCGCATGCGCTCTGAAGGAACGGCCGCCCATGCCATTTCTTCAGGGCCTGTGCTGTGACTGGCGGCTCCCGCGTGCACAGCTCCGGCCAATCACAGCACCAGAGCCCGCAAACTCGGAAGAAACACCGGGGAAGATGTCGGCCGTGTCAGCGTTGTGCGGGTGTCGCTGCAGAGCTTCGTTCTGAGGTATTTCATAATGAGTTAGTATAGATGTTTTTGTTGTTGTTGTTTTTTTTTTTTTATCTGGGTTTAGCCTCTTTAAATACAATACAGCTGTCACCTTCTTTTTAGCCTTTGTTGTATATAAGCACATCTCCTCCAGCCTCTTTGCAGCCACTTTCTCTCTACACCCATGCATTTCAGCTGCTAAATATCATTCTAAGGGGTGGGGGGGGGGGGGTTCCTGATGATGACAACAGCAGAGGACAATGCCTGTGCAATGTGTGCTAGCATGACCACATGTAGTCATAATTTGTAGAGCGTGGGAGAGTGTGACAACATAAATGTTCAATTGCGAGACAAAGAAAGTTGTCACCCCATAACAAGAAGTGCCTGATTTTAATGGCAGGATGACCAGATATTATGTTAAAGACTAACTCCACTTTTGTTGAGGAAAAACATTCCTTTCTGGGTGATATATGTATATTGCAAGGATTTTACCAAACTTTGTTGCAGATTCCTAGTTTTTGTTATTCTGCAGAAATACAGGTAGATGTTTGTCTGTGTCCACATGCAAACTGAATGTGAATGGGAGTGATTCTATAATTATAAATCAGCTCTAATGAGGAAAGTGGCAGGGTCTGCATCCCTTTAGAGGTGATTTCCCTTTGGGAGTATGTCACCTAAAATGACATTTTTGTTGCAGGGGACATCCAAAATCTGACTTGTATGTTAGTGCAGACTTCAGTGAGCCAATCACACAAGCAGGAAATGACATATCTAGGGGGGCGTTCTGTACACATTCTGTGTATAGAACTTCGCCAGGTAGCCATATTGCATTGCATTCCTTTTTACAGAAAATAACAGAGCTGCAGATTGAAAAGGAAAAGTAATTTTAATAACATTCAATTACGATATGACTTGTGTTGCAATTGTATATTGTTTAAAATATTAATTAACCACTTGCCGACTGTCTACTGCAGCAGGTCGGCTCTATTCTGCAAAATTACGTACCTGTATGTCCTTTCGTGCAATAGCCACTGGGTGGCTGGACCCGATGTCCGCCGACCCCCCACGATCATTACCCAGAGAGGGAGAACAGCGATCTGTGCCTAGGTAAACTAAGCAAATCGCCATTCTGACAGGGAAAAAAATGGAGATCTTGTGTTCCTGATAAGCAGGAACACTGATCTCTGTCTTCATCCAGTCAGAGCAATCTCCACACAGTTAGCAAGCACCAGCTCACTTAACCCTTTGATCGCCCCTGGTGGTAACCCCTTCCCAGCCAGTGTCATTAGTACAGGAACAGTTCATATTTTTAGCACTGATCACTGTAATAATGTCACTAGATCCCAAAAAAGTGTCAAAAATGTCAGGTGTCCAATTTGTCCGCCGCAGTGCAACAGTCCCACTACAAAATCGCCGATCGCTACCATTACTAGTAAAAAAATAAATGAATAAAAATTCTATAAAAATATCCCCTAGTTTATAGACCTGATAACTTTTGCGCAAACCAATATACGCCTTTTGGGATTTTTTATACTAAAAATATGTAGCTGAATGCATATTGGCCTAAATTAATGAAGACATTTGGTTTTTACATTTTTTTATTGGATATGTTTTATAGCAGAAAGTAAAAAATATAGGTTTTTTTTTCAAAATTGTTGCTCTTTTTTTGTTTATAGCACAAAAAATTAAAACCGCAGAGGTGATCAAATACCACCAAAAGAAAGCTCTATGTGTGGGGGAAAAAAAGGACATCAATTTTATTAGGCCTCATACACACGGGCGTTTGCACAAAAATAAGCAAAGCGTCGGGCCTGACGTCAGGGAAAAAACTGACGTTTTACATTGACGTCAATGCACGTTTTTTCACGCTAGCTTTTTGCGGCGTTTTCTGCCTCTATTCAAAATCAATGGTTCCCTATGGGAGCCCATTGATTTGAATAGAAGCCGCACCCGAAGTCGGATCACGGTAATCCGACTTGAGGCGCGACTTGTGCGCTAGAGGTCTTAAAGGGGAACCCCCGCAAAAAATTTGCGTGGGGTCCCCCCCCAAAGAGCATACCAGGCTCTTCGATCTGGCATGGATTTTAAGAGGAGCACCCACGCTGAAAAAAACGGCATAGGGTCCCCCCCAAAATCCATACCAGACCCTTATCCGAGCACGCAGCCTGGCAGGCCAGGAAAAGGGGTGGGGACGAGCAAGCGCCCCCCCCCTTGGACCGTACCAGGCCGCATGTCCTCAACATGGGGAGTATGGGTGCTTTGGGGCAGGGGGGGCTCTGCGCCCCCCACCCCAAAGCACCTTGTCCCCATGTTGATGGGGACAAGAGCCTCTTCCCGACAACCCTGGCCGTTGGTTGTCGGGGTCTGCGGGCGGGGGCTTATCGGAATCTGGAAGCCCCCTTTAACAAGGGGGCCCCCAGATGCCGGGCCCCCTACCCTATGTAAATGAGTAGGGGCCGAAGAAAGAAGAGAGGGGAGAAGATGCCGGAGCGGATTAAATAAAATATTTTAAAAAGCTGTGTAGTGTTTTTTTTTTTGTACACTTTTTTCCCCCAGGTAAGTGGGTAGGGGTACGATGTACCCCATACTCATTTACATAGGGTGGGGGGCCAAATTTTTTGCGGGGGTTCCCCTTTAAGACACCTAACACACAAGTTGCGCCGCAAGTCGGATCACTGTGATCTGACTTTAGTTGCGGCTTCTATTCAAATCAATGGGCTCCCATAGGGAACCATTGATTATGAATAGAAGGCCTGACGAGGCTTAAGGCTGTGTATACAACGTTAAGCAACGTTATTGAGCGTTTTGCTGGCTCGCCGTCAAAAACGCCATGACGCTGCAGCTTCAGAATGCACTGGTCCCGCGTTCTAGCTACAGCTCACTAACGCCGATGCCCTCTACTGCTCAAAAACGTCAACGTTTTAGAGGGCCATTGAATAACATGGAGAGCAGTAAAAAATGCCCAAAAACGTGGCATAACAAAACGCCCGTGTGTATGAGGCCTTAAAGTACAGTTTCGCACGATCGCACAATTGTCAGTTAAAGTAACACAGTGCTGTATCGCAAAAAATGGCCTGGTCATTAAGGGGGTAAATACTTCCGGGGGTTGAAATGGTTAAGAGTTACTAATGCACTGTTATGTAAAATATCATAGGTTGAATAAATGTTCAAAGGGATGTGCAAGAAACAAGGAAATGCTGCGACCACTGTTCTTTTAAACTCTAACCACTACAAAGAATATATATAAGCAGAGGTCAAGTCCTGAGAAAAAAAAGTGTGGGAACTCATCCAAGATCCCCCCACCACCACTACTACCACATTGTGCATCAAGCTCAACCGAAAGTGACGTTCCATCTCTAATGAGCGGTTGGTGAGATACACTGTAGGATGGCGTTTAGATTATCAGGACTCGTATCCTATATCTGGCATCCCCTGAAAACAAACGCAGTTGCAGCGAGGTGGTGCAGGTTTTTAGGGATTAAATCAGATGGTGAGGAGGCAATGCTTCCTTGCCACCTGTCAAACACCCTCTGAAAAGTGATCCACTGTGGTTCACTCTCCAGAGGGCAACACTAGTGTATCCTAATCTACAGCAATGCCACTCACAGGGCTGATCAATGCAGCCTCACCAGTGCCCATCAATGCAGCCTCACCAGTGCCCATCAATGCAGGCCTCACTAGTGCCCATCAATGCAGCCTCTTCGGTGCCCATCTATGCAGCCTGATCAGTGCCTATCTATGTAGCCTCACCAGTGCCCATCAATGCAGCTTGATCAGTGCCCATCAATGCAGCCTCACCTGTGCCCATCAGCTCAGCCTCACCAGTGCCCATCAGCTCAGCCTCACCGGTGCCCATCAATACGGCCTTATCAGTGCCCATTAAATGCAGCCTCACCAGTGCCCCTCAAATGCATCCTCACCAGTGCCCATCAATGCAGGCCTCACTAGTGCCCATCAATGCAGCCTCATCGGTGCCCATCTATGCAGCCTGATCAGTGCCTATCTATGCATCCTCACCAGTGCCCATCAATGCAGCCTCATCAGTGACCATCTATGCAGTCTCATCAGTGCCCATCAATGCAGCCTCATCAAGTTTTTAAATATTATATTGTTGGTCTGGTGTAACTCCAATCTAGTCTTGCTCCTCTTATGGTGTATCTGTAGGACTGGATAAGCTCCTCTGGAGAATGGATACTCGGGATATAAAGGAATAGGCTTATAGCATAATATACCTTTAAAACAATGTCTTTTAATGAGATTAAAAACACTTACATGTACACTACTTGCCACATAGCATGGAAAAGTAATCCTTGGAATGGTAAATCACCTAATCACCGCAATACTTCCGAGTCCTAGAGACACTGGAAGTGACGTCAATGGCTCCGCCCAATGCATTGTGTCACTTGTCCCATGACTTCCTCAGGGTCTCCAGATCTTGCAATACTTCCAAGTCCCAGAGACACCGGAAGTGATCTCACTGGCTCTGGCTGACGCTTCACTTGTCACGTGGCTTCCTCAGGGCCTGTTTTTTGAACAGCCCACCATTTTCTCCTTTATATATATTGTATATAATGTATATTTCTGGCAACCCTCTGAAGACGTTCTGTGGAATGAAACATGCCAACATGAAACATGTGGGCCTTTAGCGGTGACATTTTCATGCAGGTGAAGTCCAGTGGTGTCATGCTTACATACTTTTAATGCCTTTTATGATTGTGAGTATAATTTTATCTACTTAATAAACTGATTCAATCGACTACACTATGAAGTTTCCTTCTCTCCTTTCCCCTGACTGTGTGATAAATGTTGGCTATTGGAAGCACAGAAGAGGTTGCTGCTTCGGGTTAGCGGTGTTAGTGGTCCTCACTCATAGCAGAGTAGATGTCTTCCTAATTCAGCAGGGTTCCTTGATCCATCATTCTTGAGGATTTCATTGATTAAGTGGGGTTCAACCTCTGTGATGTGGGATCTTTTGCTCTGCTAAGTGCTTTGCAGTGATGGAGGTTTTCACTGGAGGGTGAAGGCAGCGTTGGACTTATTTTATCACATTATCACAACTGGACTGGGCATATGAGAATGCAATAGTGCAAAACATTGTATAGAGCAGGGCTTGACAAATTTGCCTTGAATCTAGGAGCCGGCTAAAAAAGTTAGGAGCCAGTTTTTTATAGCGTAGTGTGGGGTTGTCAGCGCCAGGGGTAAGACAAGTAATTTGCGCCCCCCTAACCCTAACTTACTCACAGCAGAGCAGCCAGTCAATAACTCCACCATTACATCAGGGTTATAGGCTGGCCAGAAAGAGTGACACTAAAAAATCTGTTATGGGGAAACTCCTTATTATGCCGAATGCATCGTGACTGCGGCATGTAAAACACCCTCATCTGCTGCCTAATGGAGCGTAAAGGTGGCAAAAACATGTCTCTACTGCACATTATTACCACCCAACTTGCACATCTAAACAAAGCCTTAGTGACATTGTAAATAAAATACAAAAAAAAGGTGAAAAGTATTCCAGCGCTGCTGATCTTCTGCTGCCTCTTTGCAGCCACTTCCTGCCTACATGTCTGTCCCCCACAGTGACTTTTCATTGCTCTGGTGGGTTTGCGGTCACCATGAAATACTGGAGCCCAGCTGCACATAGAGTGGTAATTGTTGATGGCACACAGGGCTTTATCACAATTTTGTTGCTTAGAATAAAGGTCACGTTTCTCGCGGAGTGACATTATTTTTCATATTATACAAAAAAATAATGGGCTAACTTTACTGTTTAGGTTTTTTTTATTCATTAAAAGTGTATTTTTTTCCAAAAAATTGCGCTTGAAAGACCGCTGCGCAAATATTATGTGACATAAAATATTGCAGCAACCGCCATTTTATTCTCTAGGGTCTCTGCTAAAAAATAATATATAATGTTTGGGCGTTCCAAGTCATTTTCTAGCAGAAAACACTGGATATTTAATTGTAAGCCACTAATGTGAGAGAGGGTTTAGTCTTTAAATGGTTAAACTTTCCTGATAACAGCCCGGGAGATAATTGCTTTGAAAGAAGAAGATACATTGTTGTTCCTTTATTCTTCTAACTCTCAACAACTAGAAGAAGATACATTGTTTGTTACTTTTCTTCATTCTAAGTAGAAACAAATATCCCGGGAAGTCGGGCAGCCGGCCAAGTTTAACAGCTGTTCGATTAAGCAGAGAAGGCTCTCGGCTCTCGCTAAATCTGACAGCTGTTTTAACATAGGGAGAGAAGGAACGGCTGACACTCACCAGTACGCGATTTCTGGTCGCCATGGCGACCTGGCGCCTGGGGTTTGTCGAGGCCTGGTATAGAGGATGTTAACTGTGTATACTAAGGCGTTGAGGTATTTGTGAGTGCTGGAGTGCTGCTATTGCTTGCATTTACAGTTTTTCTTTAAATAATTAAAAAGAAAAGATAGCTCC
>BLSH010116711.1:853173-882950 GCA_018402905.1 Glandirana rugosa
TCCCAGAAGACAGGGGACGTTAGGGGGGGGGGTGACATCACAGGAGACAGGGGACGTGGGGGGTGACATCACAGGAGACATGGGGCGGGGGGGTGACATCACAGGATACGGAGGACGTGGGAGGGTGACATCCCAGAAGACAGGGGACGTGGGGGGTAACGTCATAGGAGACAGGGGACGTGGGAAGTGGGGGGTGCAGGGGACAGAGGACACTACAGTGGGGGGGGGGATTGCAGGGGACAGAAGACCCTATAGTGGGGGGGTGCAGGGTACAGAGGACACTACCGTGGGGGGTGCAGGTGACAGAGGACCCTACAGTGGGGGGGGGTGCAGGGGACAGAGGACCCTACAGTGGGGGGGTGCAGGAGGCAGAGGACACTGCTATGGGGTTCAGAGGACACTGCGATAGGAGGGACCCTATTAGGGATCCCATCATCCCCTGAAGGCAGGAACCCCATTTTCCCTAGGGACAGGAACCCCGTACCAGACAATGCTGGCTGGCAGAGCTGGCGTCAGCCACCCTTGGATGCCAGGATGAAGGGGAGGCAGTAAAATCCGAATCCCCAGCTACATGCTCCCTCAGGGTGAACTGCCTTTGTATTAGTGAAGCACCTTAAAGTGAGGTAGACCTGTACTGTTATTATTACTGTGTTAGGATTTTTGTTATCTTCATTTACTAGCAAGTGAATGCGGCCCTCCATGCATTCACATACATTGAATTAGGCCCTTAAGTGGAAAAAGGTTGCTGACCCTGCCCTAAGATATGGTCAGTTTACAGCATCCAAATAGGAAGTAAATGACTATACTTCAATAAACACAGCTTGTAACTGGGTAGGAAGCAAACACCATAAAAGTTGATGCAAAATGAATGAGCTTCTAGGAAAGAATCCCTTCCTGACCCACTTGGAGATCCATGGTCGTTGTGCATTTATAAATGATGGCAGCTGAAATGTTTGGTCCTCATGTAGTTTAATTACTGAGGAACGATGGGTGAGAATCAGTAGAAAGACAGCAGACAACGTTTCCGCTCAAGCAGCTGGCAAGGATCGTGATGCGAAAATGTTGGCGTTGATGCAACATATCTGCTGGCACTTCTGTGTCCACGAACCAACAAATGACATGATACAGCCAAGATGATGAACTGCCAAAAAGCATATCAAACATTTTCTCCTCCCTCCCATCCTCCCATCCTCCTGTTACTCACTCGTGGGGACAGGATGAAAGCAAATGCACTAGATTTATCTTCCTTTTAAACTGGTAAAATATGGTGTTGCCTATATTCTAGTAACAGTTCTGGATAACTTACCAGATTTAAAATGCTTGCTTGGATCTGAAGTAGTTAAAGGGTCACTCCACAGAGAAAAGTTTTCTTTCAGTTTTTGTTTGTTGAATCATGCAATGAGTTTGCTTAGCTGCTGTGTCTTCAATATAAAATTATTTTACAAAGTTTTTATTGATTTTTATAACATACAGACAAAATAATGTGATATATATAACAGGATAGAATGATAAAACTTCAAGAATGGAATAATACAGCATATAAATATAAAAATATACGTCAAAAGAGTCAAATCAGCAGTGATTCTGTAAGTAGTGGAAGACCCAGTAAAGGCTGTTGATGTTGATAAGAAGGATCCATGAACAGGGGTGTAGAAAATGTAGATATAGATTAGACCATCAGAAAACAGAAACATGAGGAAAGTCAGCAGGTGCGATGTGTCTAATATGGTCACCTAAATTAGGATAACAGCATATAGGATACAGGATATAGAATGTCAAAATGGGGTGTGAGTTTATGGTCGGTAGTACAGCGATCTATATACAGTAGGTAAGTAGTGCGGGAGAGACAGAAGGGCCAGGAATAAGGTGGGGCAGGACAAAGTGATGATAAAATATAGAAAAAAGGGAGGCGATTTCAGAGTGGTGGCTCAGACTTTACCTGGTAGGCATAAATAAAAGTGCAGTCAAACCATTAACAGTGAAGGGTCTATGCCTTGTGGGCCTGATTTTGTTGCACATGGATGCCATATTTTTAAGAAATTGTTATGCCTATCATTCAGCATGGCTGTCCATTTTTTTTTGGCACCATTTATTTTGTTTTTATCTTCACCAAAATTGAGAGTAAGGTTTTTCCAAAATGTCAGTATTGTTTATTTAGCGGCTATATGCTTTGATCCAGGTCTGTTGGCTCTTGGTGCATTTCAGATTGGGTTTGTGATACAAGAATTTATGGGTTTTTTTCTAAGATTGCATGAGAGAACTTTGCTAATCAAGGTTTACAGACAAATCCAAATGTATGCACTCACAGGCAAAAACATCCTTCGAAACAAGTAGGGCAAAAGGTGGTGGGAGCCACAAAAGAGTAGAAATAGGGATGGGGTATTTTGTCAAGAGAAACCCAGAGGTATATTCTATGTTGACCTTGAAGCAGAGCAAGAGGTATTTGTGTGCTTTATAATAGTTAGAAAGGTTTGGAATGTCCAATTCCTCATTCAGTTCAATGATACATGTTTTTAATTACTCTTGGTTTTGATTGTCCCCAAATAAATGTAATGATATCACTCTAGAGGATGTGACTAGGGACAAGAAGAATGCTACGGTCTAAAATTTTGAAATATACACCTTCCTTATTGCATTCATTCTGCCTACCCATGAGATATGCAAATGTTACCAGGAATTAAGGAAGTTTGCAAATCAGAGGTGGGCAGTTGGCATGGTAGAGATTATATTTCTGCTTCAGGGTAATGCCCAAATAGGGGAGGGAGGAGACCTATGAAAATGTGATGTTATGCTTTAGACAAGTCAACATATCAGTGGCACTAAAACTGTTAATTGCGCTGGATTTCAGTTCATTGACCGTTAGTTCAGAGATTGAAGCAAACTCATTAAGGGCTGTAGATAAGATAGTCAGAGATCTGTAGGGAGAAATAATACTTACTAAAATATCATCAGCACATAATGATACTTTGCAGGTGGTGCCTGCTAGTTCAATACCTTTAATATTATTTTTCTGCTAAATGTTCTCCACCGGGGTTGAGTACCATGTTCTATGGGAAAAAAAAGATGACTTAAACCCATGGTATATAATAGCATGTGGCTGTGAATATCCAGATTAAATCCATGTGATGAATCCATTTCCAAAGCTTCATTTGTGAAGTACTGCCAAAAAATAAGCCAGGGACACTGAGTTAACTCTTCCATTACAGTCACTGGCTTAGCGTTTAGCCAAATCCAACCTGATCTTGGGTTGGCAACTGACCCCAGAATCACCTAAGATTTTGCTCAAGAGCTTAATATCTCTCCTGATAAGGGAAATAGGACCGAAGTTTGATGACAAATGGGGAAGGGGGGTGGTTAGGCTGTGAAATTTGTGGGTATTTAGCATCAAAGATGTATGTAAACGAGGAACAGACTAGGTGTTTTTCCTGGAGACAGGCTGGGTCTACATGTAAGGGTGGAAGATAATGCAAGACCTTAACTCATTTTTGGGGTGAGTTCAGGCCCTGTGCATGACTCGATTTTATTAAAAATGATGGATGTGGTGAGTGGGGAAGGGCAAGGAAGAGTCGAATAAGTGGTGAGAGGGAAAAAAAGTTGGGGAAATTGGGGAAGCAGATTGAATGGGGGCGGGGGGGGATAGTGGTTGATTTACTAAAAGCAAATATTCTGTTCACTTTGCAAAGTAAGTTTTACCCAGAGCATAGGGAGTGTGGTGATTTTCACTTTGCAAAGAATACCTAATCATGTTCAAGTAAAATAAAAAAATTTAAAAAATCTGTATTTTTGCTTGCACATGATTGGACGATGGAATTAGCAGAGCTTTACCTCATTTTTTAAAGGAGTTTTAAAGGCAGGAGGTGTTTTATCTGAATGCGTTCTATGCATTAAGATAAAAAAAATATTCTGTGTGTAGCAGCCCTCCAGCACCCCCTAATTACTTACCGGAGCCCCTTCTCTCTCCAGCGATGTCCATGAATGTCTAAGCCATCCGGGATACTGCTCCTGATTGGCTGAGACTCAGCAGCGGTGCCATTGGCTCCCGTGGTTGTCAATCAAAGTCAGTCAGCCAATCAGGGGAGAGAGGGGCAGGGCCGGGGCGGGGCTCTGTGTCTGAATGGATACGCGGCGCTCTGACTCAGCTCGGGTGCCTCCATAGAAAGCTGGGGGCTGTGGGGGCATTCAATAGGAGGGAGGAGGGGTCCGGAGCAGCAAAGAGGGACCTGAGAAGAGGAGGATCCGGGCTGCTCTGTGCAAAACCAACTGCATAGAGGTAAGTATAACGTTTTTTTTTTTTTTTTTTTTAAAAACAAGACTTTACAATCACTTTAAGCTCTGGGACAAAATCCTTTGCAAAGGGAACAGTCTGTTTGCCTTTAGTAAATCAACCTCAAAGTCTCCATACTATCTTCCATTCTGGTTATGATCGTAGGCCAACGAGTCCTAATGTTGAACCAGTGAAAAGGGATAGCATGGGGCCACCAGGACAATGGGATGTATTATAAATAATCAAGGGAACTGGGATGTAATAAAGGCTATATAGAAAATAAACTATATGAGAAAGAGAAAACTAAAATTTAGAAAAAAAACTGAGAGAGAGAAATATGTATCAAAGCTGTAGCGGTTTAGGCAACACATCATAACAGAACATAGAAGCATATTTTTTTACCCCAGGCTTTACTACCTAAAGGGACATTAATAATCAGAAACATAAAATCATTAATGCAGTAATAACAACAGGGCTTGTAAGGAAAGCTGTGTAAAAGTTTTCAAAGACTAACCGCATAGCTGTCTCTGCATAGAGGTTGCGTAGCCATCCACAGACCAATGGGCACCCCAAAGGGATAATGTCAGCTAATTGATCGGGAGAAAGGACCATTGAACTGAAAGAAATTAGTGTGGAAAATAATAACAAAGTAGAGCATAAAGTATACATTGAGCAAACTTCAAATGAAACATCCACATAGTCTGGACACTAGCTGCACACTGTTTCACAGTCATACTCCATCACCAGGCTAGATAAAAAAGGAAAAATAAAGGGTTAGTGTCTGATATGTCAGAACAGTTCATAGACGGTCATCTTTCAGCCAGGAGCACGCTCCAAGTGGCTACAGAAGTGTGCATGGACGATATAATATGAAATAAATACTAGAGGTACAAAGCAACAGCAATATCTGTTTAGTCATTGAACAAATTAGAAAGTCCTGATATTCAAATACAAAACTCACTGCAACTTGAACCGAGTTGAAAACATCAAATATTTGAAAGTGGATCATCCTTGTGTCAGGAGGAAAAACTGAGCCATTTTGCAAGTAAGAGTGGCTTTGGTAAAAACACTTCCTATTCAAATATATACAGTCAGGTCCATAAATATTGGGACATCGACACAATTCTAATCCTTTTGGCTCTATACACCACCAAGATGGATTTGAAATGAAATGAACAAGATGTGCTTTAACTGCAGACTTTCAGCTTTAATTTGAAGGTATTTACATCCAAATTAAGTGAAAAGTGTAAGAATTACAACAGTTTGTATATGTGCCCCCCATTTTTTAAGGGACCAAAATGAATGGGACAATTGCCTGCTCAGCTGTTCCATGGCCAGGTGTGTGTTATTCCCTCATTATCCCATTTACAAGGAGCAGAGAAAAGGTCCAGAGTTCATTTCAAGTGTGCTATTTGCATTTGGAATCTGTTGCTGTCAACTCTCAATATGAGATCCATAGAGCTGTCACTATCAGTGAAGCAAGCCATCATTAGGCTGAAAAAACAAAACAAACCCATCGGAGAGATAGCAAAAACATTAGGTGTGGCCAAATCAACTGTTTGGAACATCCTTAAAAAGAAAGAACGTACCGGTGAGCTCAGCAACACCAAAAGACCCGGAAGACCACGGAAAACAACTGTGGTGGATGACCGAAAAATTCTTTCCCTGGTGAAGAAAACACCCTTCAAAACAGTTGGCCAGATCAAGAACACTCTCCAGGAGGTAGGTGTATATGTGTCAAAGTGAACAATCAAGAGAAGACTTCACCAGAGTGAATACAGAGGGTTCCCCACAAGACGTAAACCATTGGTGAGCCTCAAAAACAGGAAGGTCTGATTAGAGTTTGCCAAACAACATGTAAAAAAAAGCCTTCACAGTTCTGGAACAACATCCTATGGACAGATGAGACCAAGATCAACTTGTACCAGAGTAATGGGAAGAGAAAAGTATGGAGAAGGAAAGGAACTGCTCATGATCCAAAGCATACCACCTCATCAGTGAAGCATGGTGGTGGTAGTGTCATGGCGTGGGCATGTATGGCTGCCAATGGAACTGGTTCTCTTGTATTTATTGATGATGTGACTGCTGACAAAAGCAGCAGGATGAATTCTGAAGTGTTTCAGGCAATATTATCTGCTCATATTCAGCCAAATGCTTCAGAACTCATTGGACGGTGCTTCATAGTGCAGATGGACAATGACCCGAAGCATACTGCGAAAGCAACCAAAGAGGTTTTTAAGGGAAAGAAGTGGAATGTTATGCAATGGCCAAGTCAATCACCTGACCTGAATCCGATTGAGCATGCATTTCACTTGCTGAAGACAAAACTGAAGGGAAAATGCCCCAAGAACAAGCAGGAACGGAAGACAGTTGCAGTAGAGGCCTGGCAGAGCATCACCAGGGATGAAACCCAGCGTCTGGTGATGTCTATGCATTCCAGACTTCAGGCTGTAATTGACCGCAGAGGATTTGCAACCAAGTATTAAAAAGTGAAAGTTTGATTCATGATTGTTAATCTGTCCCATTACTTTTGGTCCCTTAAAAAGTGGGAGGCACATATACAAACTGTTGTAATTCCTACACCGTTCACCTGATTTGGATGTAAATACCCTCAAATTAAAGCTGAAAGTCTGCAGTTAAAGCACATCTTGTTTGTTTCATTTCAAATCCATTGTGGTGGTGTATAGAGCCAAAAAGATTAGAATTGTGTCGATATCCCAATATTTATGAACCTGACTGTATATATTGTTTCCAACAAGGAGGTGGATTGTAAGAAGCCTATATGCTGTGAACTTGCTGCACTAGTCAGGGTGGCATGCATCCTTATTTAAAAAATTAAGTAGGTCCTGCCAGTGCAGGGTACTTTAACCATGAAGAATATTGGTACCCTCTAACCCAGAGAGGGTAAAGCCTCCATGAGGGGTAGAAAGAGTCAAATGAGAGAGATTTCTGTAAGGATTATGTAAGTCAACTGTAGAAATAAGGGGGAAGGCTACTAGTTAAATGTGAAGACGTAATGGCAGTGAGTAGATAATACCCATCCTTCCAATATTGGTTGGAAGCACAGGGAGAGAACATGTTAATATGCTTGTTAGCATGGTATTAGCATTAAGACTTTTTGGAGACACCTGAAGACCAAGGGCCTCAATCTCTGATTTTGCAACATGGGATCTATGATGGCTGTAAAAGACCTGGAGGGAGATAAAAAGAGAGTCTGGAAAATATGCCTGAGTACACCTTGTGAACTTGCTTGGTACTGTCAGTTTTGCCAAGTGAAGAAAAGCTTAAAAGAGAATTCCCACCTAGATTTGATGTCCTGCGTTTGGAGGATCTGAAGATAAGCTTTAAGAGCTCTCCGCTTTAATATATCTTGGTTTGTGCAATTTCTGCAAAGAGCAGGAAAGGGTGTCCTTGAAAGCTAAAACAAGGTTTATCATGGGCTCTTGGAGTGGTTTCTATTTTTAAAAATGGCAATGGAGAACCCTAAAGGTCAATTATAGTTTGAGGCTAGCTACTTATTCTTAAATCATCTCTTTGGAAACTGTTTGTCTTTTACTATTTAAATATGCATGGAGGTCCTCGATTGTTTTCATGACCTTCAAAATGGTCAGGGCAACAAGTGTGGTGCTCAAGAGAAAATGTGTTGTGACTGAGCTCATAAAAGGTCAGCTGAATGGTTTTTTTAGGCAGTCATTATTTCATTACATAGTGTAGACTGTAATTTTTTTAGGAGGGATCCCACAAGAGATGGATCTGATGTCTGAAGAGCAAAGGGAAAATTCTGTTGGCGTTTGCCATGCTTTTAGGATCTTCTGAGCCCTCAGTTACCTCTGGCATGTGAGGCACTCTTTTAGGCACTTTCGCTGTCAATATCTTTCTGTCTTTGGATCACCATGTAGCTTATATTTTGGTTTGTTGTATAAGCCCATAACTAACAGTTGATATTTTCAGAAAGAGTTGAGTCAGTCTCCACAACTAAAATGGTATTTTAGAGCATTCGCTTGCCTAGGTGGTGCGGAGCAAAGTTAGAAGGCGTTGCCACTTGCCAAATTCCAGTTGCAAGAATCTGCTGATTTTTGCTGCTGGGATTGACCCCTGTGTACAGATAGCAGTGACTGCTAAGGCACATTGCAATGATAGTCTGTTGGCAGTTTCAATTGTTTATGCCCCTTTGCACAGCCAGCAATCACCTACGGTGTATTTAGTTATAAGAAAGGCTGCGCTTGTGTGTAGGACATAAATCAATACAACATAAAGGTGAACTTTATAAACATCAAAAAGTGTAAGTGTCAAATGATAATAAGGTAAATAAGCTCATAAATCTCCAATCCCATATGAGTCCATATAAAGGTGAATAAACAAGTCCAGTGTTATAAGTGACAAATATAGAGGAAAAATCCTTGATCAGATCTTATAGAGGAATAGCCCGGCATGCACCACAGTGCCTCAATAGTGAAAAAACACCTCCACCACGGATGGTTGTGCCCTTACCAGATCACTTGGACCTCTTGTTACAGGAGGTCTAAGGCGCTTGTGTGGATCAAGGCCTCCACAGGGCCATGCCGATCTGTTATTTATGGGGCGCCCTCTCTCTCCGTTTGGTCGGATCCTCTCCTATCCTCTGTGGGGGTGTCTGTAACCACTTCCTTGAGTATGTATATAGTTGGGAGTACTGCACGACCACAGGACCAAATAGTATGAATCCGGAAAATTGACAGCTGTATACCAATAAAAACACTCAGCGGTGATAATGAGACAGCACTCCACCCGATCGATTTCGTCTCCAACAGACGTCTTCTGGGGTATGGAGGCTGTCTCCTCACACCGCTTTACATACATTTCCACAGGCCTAGCCCAGCCAATCACATCCTCCGTTGGAGGGATAAGTCCCTCCCATCCTACAAATCATATACATTCAAATATCCAGCTGAGCTGGCACGCTGACCTTATTCCAGGTGATCGCTTTGTCCTAGGCAAAGAAGTTTGTATGTCTGCCGTCTCAGCAAGCTCGGACGCCATGTCGCCACGGGTCACGCGGACCGGAAATGTGCGTTCCAAACAAGGCCGCCCAACTTCCGCTTCCTGTATCCCGCTGGCCGGATGTTTACAACATTGCATGCCAAAGAAAAAAATTTGATGGGAAAAAGATCCCTGATCTGTGGTCAAAAGTATCGTAGAAGTATCATAATCAAAAAAGGCTGGTTCGGAGGGTGATGGCTAGTATATAGGGCAAACATTAAAAGAAGGAGAATAAAAACTAAAATAAAAAGTAAAAACTAAGTAGATGTTATATTTTTGGGGGAGTGGAAAAATTTGTATATCTTCAGGGAAGTGAGAAAATTTAAAGGGACGTAGTCCTTCAATCGGATAAAACAGACTTAACCATCCATGAGAATAACGGGAGGAGGTAGTCTTGGCTACATGCTATGGGAAAATATTTATAGAATTGTAAAAAACATGGTCAAAGAAATTCTTTTTGTACTATCCATGAAATATATGGGCACCATAAGGATATCAAAAATGTCAAAAATAACTAAATAGATCAAAATTTTAAAAATATATAAGTAAAACCAGAAAAGGCTGGAGGGAGGGGGATTGCTCCCCAAGTTCGGATGTGATCTGGCTTTACAGTATACAAAATAGATATACACGTTGAGGAATGAGAGAGGTCTTTCAAAGTCATCATCTAGTTAATCTAGAATTGTCAATGTAACAATGGGAATGTCGTCACCCTGTCAATCAAGAATTGTCTATAAAGCAATTGATGTCTAGGTCCACGTTCAGGCCTAGGGGAGAGTGGCTCTTTAAAAGAAAAATCCACTTCGTCTCTATCCTAGAGAGCTCCCTCACTTTAAGACCACCCCTCCAATTGGGGGTTAAGCTATCTATTCCCATGAACAGGGTTCCCTCAGGATTCCGTGCATGGGTCTGATCATAATGGCGGGAGACACTATGGTTGGGATATCCCTTACGGATATTGGTTAGATGTTCTCCCAACCTGATATGTAGAGATCTCGTGGTCCTCCCGACATACTGAAGGCCACACAGACACTGAAGGAGATAAACCACATGATTGGATCGGCACGTGATAAGAGACTCAATAGTATATTCCCTATTTGTTATCGTCGACGAAAACTCTGTTGTTTTTCTCCTCTGAAGTGAGTTGACTTGACAGACCTGGCAGTGGCCACATTTGAAATAGCCTTTTAAGTTCTGATAAAAGGGGATGTTTTTGGGAGGAGGGTCTATAATGTTGTGCACCAATTTATCTTTCAGTGATGGTGCTCCTCTAAAGGTGATCATTGGATGAACAGGTAGAGCTGTATGTAGGACTGGATCATTTCTTAAAATATGCCAATGCCTTCGAAAGACCTCTCTCACAGCTTTATGCTGCGTAGAGAAGTCGGTAATGAAGGCAAATTGGCGATTATGATCAGGCCCCCGATCAATCGGTTTCACTTTATGTACCAATAGTTGTTTTCTATCTGTATCCCTGATAGTCATTGCTGTGTTCCGTAGTTGAGTCTCTTCAAAACCCTTCTCTAAGAAATGTCCTATCAGGGTCTCTGCTTGTCTATCAAAATCCAGTAGGTTAGAACAGTTCCATCTTATACGGAGTAGCTGACTCTTGGGAACTCCTTCAATCCAGGGTCTATGATGGCAGCTGTCCCTGGAAATGAAGGAGTTGCGGTCGGTTGGCTTGAAATAAGTTGAGGAGGTCATCCTCCCTTGTTCCAACTTGATCGTCAGATCCAAGAAATGTACATTGGTCTGACTATATTCAAAACTCAGTCTAATACCCCTATCGTTCTCATTGAGAGATTCGACGTACTCCAATAGTGATGTTTGGTCCCCCTTCCATAGGAGGAGGACGTCATCAATGTATCGTACCCAGAAGACCAGCTCTGGTCTCCTCTGGGAGTCGATGACGTCCTCCTCTCATTTGGCCATAAAAAGATTAGCCAAACTGGGGGCATATTTAGCCCCCATGGCTACACCCCTATTCTGTAAGAAATAGCACCCCCCGAACCAAAAATAGTTTCGGGAGGCGGCAAACTTGAGAAGGTCAAGCAAAAAGTCTTTCTGGCTTGAGGCGAGCTTATTCTCTCTATCTAAATAGTGCCTCACTGCTTGATAACCTTTATCGTGAGGGATGATGGTATATAGGGATGTGACGTCCCCTGTAGCCAACCACCAACCATCCTTCACATCCTCGGGGTGTTCTCAACCAAATTAATAACATCCAAACTGTCCTTGATAAAAGAGGGCATCGTGACCACCAACGGTTGCAAAAAGTGGTCAATGTACTTGCCCACCCGGGACGTCACTGAGTCTATGCCACTAACTATCGGGCGCCCCGGGGGGCAAGTGAGGCTACGGTGACCATTGCTATTCATACACAGCTTTCAATCCTAGCAGCAGAAATCAGTAGATTCTTGCCTCTGGGCTTCGCAGCATGGCACAATGCCATGTGATTGGTGCCTAAGCATTGCACAGACACTTCCTGTTACGGCAGTGACATCACTATGTTCTCAATGCTGTTGCTGGACAGGACAGCATGGACTGAATCCCACCCAGTAAAGCCTTCTGACTAAACCCTGCTAGTCAGGCAGCTATGCACCCTGTGCTGTAATCACATACCACAGTACAACCTTTTCACTGCAGACGGAACCACCCATAACTGCCTAAAAACTACCCTTGAGTCCCTGTGAATCGTGGGACATGTTGTTTCCCAAAATGATGTGCGCAGGACTTTCAAAGAAATTGGGATTGAACGATGAGTTCATTGGCATTTCCAAAGCTTTTACCAGAAATAGAGGCAAAAGGTTTCTAAATGAAAAGGTGTAGGTCTTGTGGCAGCGATGAGCGATATCATACTTGGTGAAGGTGAGTTATTCCTGGAGTTGAGCTTTAAAGCCCTATTCACACAGAAACGTTGTATAGTTTGAAGCTCCAGAACACTCAACATCCAAAATGCCATGGTTTTCCATTGTGCCTGTTCACACCTTTGTGTACGGTTGCCTAAAGGAGAAGTTTGGTATTACCAAAAAATAAACATACATACTCACCTTACCTTTATGCTGCAGAATCATTGTGACACTGCAGCTGTCCCCTATCACCTCAAAGGCTGAGAACTGAGCAATCACATGACTGCTCCTGATCGCTCAGTTCTCAGTCAGCTCTGAGCAAAGGGGGGGGGGGGGTGACTGTCAGTCACTGCTCTCTGTTCTACCCAACGCTCACTGGAGTGCCGGGATGGAGAATGGGCGATGGCTTAAGTGGTTGTAAAGTCTGAAGGTTATTTATCTTAATAACTTAAGTGCCTCGGCCATCCAGGACTGATTGGCTGAGACACAGCATCAACACCATTGGCTCCCGCTGCTGCCAATCAAAGTCAGCTAGCAAATGAGGAGAGAGAGGGAGCGTGACCAAATCACGGCTCCATGTCTGAATGGACACAGGGAGCTGCGGCTTGGTTCGGGTGCCCCCATAGCAAGCTATCTCCTCAACAGGAGGGAAAGACCAGGAGCCCCAAAGAGGGACCTGAGAAGAGGAGGATCCTCAACAGGAGGGAGGGGCCAGGAGTGCCAAAGAGGGACCTGAGAAGAGGAGGATCTGGGCTGCTCTGTGCAAAACCAACTGCACAGAGCATGTAAGTATAACATGCTTTTTATTTTTATAGAAAAAAAAGGAGAATTTGCAATCACTTTATCTTGAAAGATGGAGCCAGCTGTCAATTAGGCATCTGAGTGAATGCCTATAAAATGGTTGACATCCTTACAGATCCTGGAGCTGCTCTGTAACATCAGTTGACAGCGGACTTTAGCCTGCTGTTGTTTGATTCTGGGTCACAGGAAAACACAGGTAAGTGCACTCCTGTGACCCACTAGAGAAGTATGGCAAAAAAGCTTTGGCCATGCTTCTCTTTTAAAGCTTGTAGCTTGAAAATGTACATGAGATTCTTTGAAGCTGCAAGCTTCAAGCATTTTTGACCCCAATAGACTTCAATGGGAACACCTGAAGAATGTGTGTACACATGTGAAAATGTACATATCATGCATTTTTCCACTATTAATTAGTTTTCCATTGGCTAAAAATAAATAAAAAAAAATCTCAAGCCTTAGATGCCCGCAAAAATGCCTGTAAAAAAAAAAAAAGCCAACCAAAGTCACTCAGCGTGAATGCAGCTGGTGGCACGGAGGAGGGAGAAACATATAAACATAACAGGGCGGAATGTTTATGTACAGATGATGGGTGTAGGAAGGACTATTATATATATTGTATATATGCCCCTCACATTTTTGTAAATATTTTATTCTATCTTTTCATGTGACAACACTGAAGAAATGACACTTTGCTACAATGTAAAGTAGTGAGTGTACAGCTTGTATAACAGTGTAAATTTACTGTCCCTTGTCCCACAACATCATGGAGCTGGTGGATGTTAGAGACCTTGCGCTCCTCCATCTTCCATTTGAAGATGCCCCACAGATACTCAATATGGTTTAGGTCTGGAGACATGCTTGGCCAGTCCATCACCTTTACCCTCAGCTTCTTTAGCAAAGCAGCGGTCATCATGGAGGTGTGTTGGGGGTTGTTATGTTGGAATACTGCCCTATGACCCAGTCTCCGAAGGGAGGGAATCATGCTCTGCTTCCGTATGTCACAGTACATGTTTGCATTCATGATTCCCTCAATGAACTGTAGCTCCACAGTGCCGGCAGCACTCATGCAGCCCCAGACCGTGGCAAAGAACTCTCAGAGGATCTGAAAAAAATAATTGTTGCTCTACATAAAGATGGCCCAGGCTATAAGAAGATTGCCAAGACCCTGAAACTGAGCTGCAGCACGGTGGCCAAGACCATACAGCGGTTTAACAGGACAGGTTTCACTCAGATCAGACCTCGCCATGATCTACCTAGGAAGTTGAGTGCATGTGCTCAGTGTCATATCCAGAGGTTGTCTTTGGGAAATAGACGTATGAGTGCTTCCAGCATTGCTGCAGAGGTTGAAGGGGTGGGGAGTCAGCCTGTCAGTGCTCAGACCATATGCCTTACACTTCATCAAATTGGTCTACTTGGCTGTTGTCCCAGAAGGAAGCCTCTTCTAAAGATGATGCACAAGAAAGCCCGCAAACAGTTTGCAGACTAAGCTGACTAAGGTCATGGGTTACTGGAACCATGTCCTATGGCCAGATGAGACCAAGGTAAACATATTTGGTTCAGATGGTGTCAAGCATGTGTGGCAACAACCAGGTGAGGAATACAAAGACAAATGTGTCTTGCCTACAGTCAAGCATGGTGGTGGGAGTGTCATGGTCTGGAGCTGCATGAGTGCTGCCGGCACTGAAGAGCTACAGTTCATTGAGGGAACCATGAATGCCAACATGTACTGTGACATACTGAAGCAGAGCATGATCCCCTCCCTTCGGAGACTTGGCCACAGGGCAGTATTCCAACATGATAACTACCCCAAGCACACCTCCAAGACGACTACTGCTTTGCTAAAGAAGCTGAGGGTAAAGGTGATGGACTGGCCAAGTATGTCTCCAGACCTAAACCCTATTTAGCATCTGTGGGGCATCCTCAAATGGAAGGTGGATGAGGTCTCTAACATCCACCAGCTTCGTGATGTCGTCATTGAGGAGTGGAAGAGAACTCCAGTGGCAACCTGTGAAGCTGTGGTGAACTCCATGCCCACGAGGGTTAAGGCAGTGCTGGAAAATAATGGGGGCCACACAAAATATTGACACTTTGGGCCCAATTTGAACATTTTCACCCAGGGGTGTACTCACTTTTGTTGCTAGTGGTTTAGACATTAATGGCTGAGTGTTGAGTTATTTTGAGGGGACAGCAAATTTACACTGTTATACAAGCTGTACACTCACTACTTTACATTGCAGAAAAGTGTCATTTCTTCAGTGTTGTCACATGAAAAGATAGAATAAAATATTTACAAAAATGTGAGGGGTGTACTCACTTTTGTGAGATACTATATGTATATTTATATATTAAAGGTGACATATGGGACATCTAGGTTTTGTCTTACACTTGTTATTTTCTCCAAGGGTCCCTGTGCGTGTAGACTGCATACGCTGTCTATTAGTTTAGATACGTTATATTAAAACCTGTCAAAGAAAGGAAACCAATTTCATAAGGTTAGCAAATTAATGAGAGCCTGGTTGCGTGTTAGATGCTTTCTTTGTGCATCTGGACCTTGGTACAATCTGCCATTCTTAATCATATTTTAATTTTCAAATAAATTGCTTTCATTATCCTTTCATTTACAATACCATGTGTGCTTTACTGCTCATTAATGTTTGTCGTCTCCTTTGCCGAGACCAGGTTTTTAGGCTGGCGCGTGTTACACTGTAATTAAAAATGGTGTGTATTTTCTTTCCTCTAAATGACATGGCTGCAAAAATCATGCAACATCATATTTATTTATCTGCTTACATCCACAGCAACTGAGTTTTTAAAGTGCACATATAATCATTTTATTTATTAATAATGGTTGATGTGTACTGATCCCAGCCTGCCTGGTTTAACCATCTTTTATTCAGGAGAAATTGCTATATTGTTTGCAGCTACCCTGTTGTGTCTATAAAATGGAGACAGACTGTTAATTGGTCACCTTTTATATTAAACAAACAGTCCCCACCTCCTGTCGCTTGAAGCTGCAACATCTTGCCATTCCTAAAGCTGATTTTTCAGCTAACAGCTAAATACGTAAACAGTGTAAGAGCAGTTTTTTTTTTTTTTTAATCAGAAAATGTTTTATTGTATATAGCAAACAGTTTCCAATGCACAAATACATGAATGTTATGCTTTGTTCATACATAATACATTCGGTCCAACAGTGACAATATTCAGCATTCCATTCCCCTGTACCTCCACCACCCCCAGCCGTCTGCGATTGTTCACCACATTGGCTGACATACACCTTCCCCTACATATCTGATCAATTGGTAGGACATTATAAAAGTCTAGACATGACAAGTTCTTTGGGACTCAATCCAGGGGTATCCAACCAAGGGGCCCATATCCTTAGAATCTACCCATCCTCCCTCTATGTTGATAAATGTACCGCTCCATAATTAGGGTGTTACCCACGTGTGATATCCAGGTCGCTACACTTGGCGAGGTTACAGACTTCCAACCTAATAAAATAAGTTTTCTAGCCTGAAATAGAGCCCTAGATATAGCTATTTTGTTCATTTCGTCAGGTACACTCTCCTCTAGAACCCCCAATATACCATGCATTGGGTTCAGTGGAATATTTGTTTGAAACACCCTATTTAGCATGTCCACCACCCCCTCCGGTATCGATGGAGCTTCGGACACCTCCAGCGAAGGTGGATTAGGTCCCCAGTGTGCTGCCTGCATCTGCCGCATAGAGGGTCTGATAGTTGACCCATTTTGTATAGTTTCTTTATTTTGTAAGAGCTGTTTGACGTGAAAAAGTATTTGTATTTCTGTCCATTGGATCTTAAGATTTACTGAGCCCTTACACTTACAGGTCTCCTCACCCCCTCCTTGTGACTGGACAATGAAAGGAGAAGCAGCAGAGGGATGAGCTCATATCTCTGTCCTGCTTTTTCCTGGTGTCAGCATTCTTTTTGCACTGCAGCCACCTGATTGGCTGCTTTTCCCTCCCCTCTCTTAGCTCTGCTGCACATCAGAATGCATGGAGCTGATAATTCAAATTTAGGTATTCACACGTCTTGCATTAAATTAAATGATGCAATAGTTATCACAAAGCTTGGCTGTTAAATGCAAATGATTACAACAATTTGGGGTCCATTTTATCTTAAAGTGGAACTTTATGCTAACCAATTAAAATTGGCAGACAGGCAGGATTTTTAATGCAAAAAAGACATGCTTTCTCTCTTCTGCATACAAACGACTTACTTGCCTGTCTGCCCTTGTACGGTGAGTCACTGCAGCTCACTGTACAAATTCAGCAATGCTGAATCTGACTGAACTCCCACGCATGTATGGGAGTGACGTCATTCGTGCCAGCCACCCAAAGATGTCACCAGCTGGGCAGGGAGCTTGAGGAAGCTGCATTGCTGAACCTGAGGTAAGAATAGTTCCACTTTAATTTATATTCGTCTCTCTCTCTCTCTGCCTCTCATTATATATATAGCGAATATATGTATCAGAGACTGGCCTCATGTTATAAAAAATTGGCATAGACTGAAGAAATGTGAATGAATCTCCTGCTCTCCTGGATGGAGTCAGATGACATCATCATACTTAGCCAGGAAGTGATCAGGCAAACAGAGGAGTAGTGGGGCCAATCACAGGTTTATGCATGTCTATGGGATTTTATCAAGCAAACATGATTTCAGTGTGCATATTAAAATGTGAGTGCCAAATTCTAATGCTTTAAACGCTGATGTTCTTATCGAGAGCAGTTTTATTATCCTTAGTACTAGAGCTGCACGATTCTGGCCAAAATGAGAATCACAGTTTTTTTGCTTAGAATAAAGATCACGATTCTCACGGCGTAAGATATTACATATACAAAAAAATTGGGCTAACAGCACTGTTTTTTTTTCTTTTCGAAAGGGTAATTTTTCGAAAAAATTGCATTTGAAAGACTGCTGCGCAAATACCGTGTGACATAAAATATTGCCACAACCCCCATCTTATTCTCTAGGGTCTTTGCTAAAAAAAATATATATAATGTTTGGGGGTTCTAAGTCATACTGGATTTTTATTTGTAAGCAGCAAATCAGAAAAGATTTATTCTTAAATAAACCAAACTCTTCTATACACGGAGTTCATTCCTTTGAAGTAATTACATTGTATCTTTTTAGCTTCTTTTTTTTTAGCTTCTTTTATCAACAGTGACTTCAGAACATGGCTCTCTGCCCAAACGTGGCAGTCTGCGCAGAGACTCAAGTCGCTCTGACTTAGAAAAGACTTCAGGTGACTTGCATTGACTTTTATTACATTCAAGTCGCAAGGAGTCACCCCGCAAGTCAGACTCCATTAAAATTGCAAATGAAGGCTGCGACGTCCAGCAATGTCCCCTGTGCAGGCCGTGTCCATCTTCAGCCCCTCTTCCTTCTGTGACTGGCCGGAGTCGCGTGACGTCACTCCCGCGCATGCGTTAAGACATTAAATTGTCTAAAGCTTCAAGCTCTGCTTTTGTGTGCCCAGGTGGTGTAGAAGTCTCCTTCTTGGCATATAAGCCTTTGAGGAGAAGGTTGCGTAGGAAGAGATGGATGTCCTTGATGGCGCAAAATCTTTCCAGACTGGAGTCAGGGCAGAAAGTGAGGCCAGGAGCAAGGACATCCATCTTGTCAGGTGTTAAATGGTGAGAAGAAAGATTGACTACATTTAGCGTGGTTGATTTGTGTTGGATTTTTTGAGTGACAGTGTTTTGGGGGTTTTGTTTTGATGTGATTGCGCTCTGTTGCGCAACTGATCTAAAAAAGTTTGATGTGGAAAAGGTGTGGATTGTGTGCTAGTGGGTGCATTAGATGAATTGTGAGTGTTGATAGGAGTAGATTGGGCAGAGGTGTCAACGCATATGTCACCATGGGGATGGGCCCCACGACTGGTACCTGGAGTCGGGGGGGGGGGGCTCCTGATGGGGAGGAGCCATCCTGGGACCCATTGTCACGATGAGGCTGCTTGGGACGCCTTCTGCCTTATTGTGTTGCTGGAGCCTGAGAAACAGAGGGAGAAGGTACTGATGAGTATAAAGACCTTTCAGTGGTATCATTACATCCAGAGGCATAACTAGAACCTTCAGGTCCCCGGTGCAAGAAATTATGAAGGGCCCCCTGACCCCTTCCCACTGATCCTAGTGCCCTTTACTCCCATCCTGGATCTCTTTATTACGGTCCCTCAGCAGGACCTTTTCACAAGTTCTGCAGCGGGCACCCTTTTTTCCATCTTCGGGCCTCCCCATGATGGTGAAATGCCAGGGCCCGGTCACAGTTGCAACCTTTGCAATCCTAATAGTTCCCTCACTGGTGTCAGTTGTTTTTAATTTTTATTTTAAATTCATTCTTTTTTTACCATTTCATTTTATTTTTTTACAATTTTATTTTTATTATTTTTTTTACAATTTTTTTAGGAGCCCTGTTGGGGGGCTTTGATGATAAACAAACCTCAGCCCTCAATCTCCATCTGTGTAGCCTCAGCTGCACAGAATGAATGGACAGGAATAGTTGTGTACCGAGCCTCCCATTCATTCAGAAACAGAAGTATAGTAAAATCAGTTTACTATGCTTCAGTTATGAACCAATTGATACCAATCACTGGTCCTGTCCATTCAGAAAAGGAAGCAACCGGTAAATGACAAATTTACTGACCCGTTCCCATCTCTCCATCATGACACATCTTCTACAGCAGCTGGGAGGAGAGAGGAGGGGGGAAGACAGCAGCTCTGTGGGGGGGGGGGGGACCAGGGAGGCACACAGGGACCCTGGGAACAGCAGAAGAGAGGTAAACTGGATAGGAGGGGCGGCTGGGGCAGCATATAGAGGAACCAGTCTCCTGCATTAGGAGGAAAATGGGGGAGATTGGTTCCTCTAAATGCCGCCCCCGCCATCCCTCTGTGGAGCATGGGGCCCGGTTGCAATTGCAACCCCTGTAGTTACGACCCTGATCACGTCTATTGGATCTGGAGAGATTGGGTTTCCTTCCCTGCTTGGAACCCAACTGCTGCCAATTGTAGGCCTTCCCATCACGGAAAGCCCTCAGATGTCTTTGAAACTTTTTCTCCTTGCTGATTAGAATATCTTTGTTGAAAAAGTGATTTTTTAATTGGACTTCAAAGTCAGGGAAAAGCGCGTTTTTCTATAAGGGTATCATTTGTTGATGTAATTGTTCAATCCGAGTATCTAAATCAGTAATACGTTTATTATATTCTTGTATCAGCAAGGTCATCATAGTTTCAGAACATTTTTCTAGATTATCCGCCCACGAGGTTTTAAATAATGGATCCAATTTATCAAAAGAGGGAAACATTTGGATCTGAAATCCAATTGGATTAATTTCCTCTTTGATGTAATCTTCAAATGTCTTTACATGTCAATATAGTGAAGACTTTTTCTCCAAAATTTGGCAGAGGTTGAAAAATACAGAGGTGATTTCTGATTCGACCGCCTCTTTCTTCTCAAATTCATTATGCAGTTTGGACATAAAAGAGGTCCACTGATCACCCTGGTAGGCCACCATTTAAGTCTATGTGTAATAAACAAAGGACAAAGGGTGACAAATAATAAAAAAAAATAACAAAAAACAAATAATCGGGACAAACCCAATAATTGTTGGCTCTATAACCACGACAAGAGAGGGGGTTCTAAGGGTATCTTCTACCTGGGTATTTGGAAAGATAGGAAGGGAAATAGTGGTTACTATACTGCCATCATCCTCTCTTCTCAGCGCATCCAATCACAGCAGTTATATCCATCCCAGGCTCACCGCTGGGACCGGAAAGCCCAGGAAAGGCGGCGGGAGGGGGAACCTCCTTTTGCCACCTGTAAAAGTGAGCACTTTTGCCATGTGCAGAATTACCGGCTGCAGAGATTGATACCAAAATCATCGTTGTTGCTGTAACCATGACCCTGCTATACCCACCTCAATACAAGGCTGCATCTATACGTATGCCAGTATTGAGGGTCTTAATGCAGAGAATAACATGTTTAGGCTTTAGAACCACTTTAAAGCTGAACGCTAGCTAACAGTTTTAACCGGTTCCTGACCAGCTTGTGTACATTTACTGCTGCAGAGTGGCAGCGGTGATTCGCGCAGGTAGCGGGTGGGAGCACGCCGTCGGCAGTGTGCTCTCTTACCTGCAGCTCATTCCCTGAGTGTGGCCATGGCTCAAGCGGACTCAATGTCCGCTGGCGACCCGCGGTCGGCTGATACAGACAGATAACATTCTGTCAGACGGCATGACAGTGACCTACTTATCCCTGTCATCGGGATCAGTTAGATCTGTCATGCCCCTGCCAGCCCACCCCCACACAGTTAGAACACGCTGAGGGAACACAGTTAACCCCTTAATTGCCCCCTACAGGTTAACCCCATTCCCTGCCAGTGACATTTATTCAGTAATCAGTGGCTATTTTTAGCTCTGATCGCTGTATAAGTTTCAATGGTCCCAAAAGTGTAAAAATGTCCGACCTGTCCGCCGCAATATCGCAGTCCCGATAAAAACCACAGGTCGCCGCGATTACTAGTAAGAAAAAAAAACGCCATAAATTAATTCTCATGGTTTGAAAACGCGGCAACTTTTGCAAGTAATCAATATACGCCTATTGCAATTTTTTTTTACCACAAATATGTAGAATACATATCGGCCAAAACTTATGAATAAATTCGTTTTTTTTAATTTTTTTTTTGGACATGTATTATAGCAAAAAGTAAAAAATATTGGTTTTTTTTTTCAAAATTGTCGCTTTATTTTTGTTTATAGCGCAAAAGATAAAAACCGCAGAGGTGATCAAATACCACCAAAAGAAAGCTCTATTTGTGGGGAAAAAAAGGACACCAATTTTGTTAGGGTACAACTTCACATGATCGCGCAATTGTCAGTAAAAGCAACACAGTGCCGAATCGCAAAAAGTGCTCTGGTCAGGAAGGGGGTAAAGCCTTCCGGGGCTGAAGTGGTTAAGCAGATACTGGAAGGTTTTTTACAGGCTGGATCAGCAGGTGAAAATAAAAAAAAAACTTAAAGTGGTTGTAAAGCCTTAAGGTTTTTTCACCTTAATGCATTCTATGCATTAGGGCTCTTTCACACATACTTGTCCATTTTCACAGACTCCGCTTGCTCAGCGGCGATCAATCCGTTGATCCCCGCTGAGCCGGTGGATAACAGGTCCGTGTCCGCTCACTGTGCAGAGACGGACCTGTTAGATCCCCGCTCTCCTGTATGGGGATCAGATGAAAACGCATCCGCCTGTCTGCTTTCACCTGATCCGCCAGACAGATGGAAAATAGGGTTTCCATCCATCTGGATTTAGCGGATCGGATGTCAGTGGACATGTCACCGCTGACATCCGTCGCTCCATAGAGGTGCATGGAGCATCCGTTCAGGTCCGCCTGAAAAACTGACAGGTGGACCTGAAGAGTCTGCATGTGTGAAAGAGCCCTTAAGGTGAAAAACCTTCTGTGCTGTAGCAGCCCCCCAGACCCCCCCTTTTTCTTACCTGATCCCGATCCGATCCAGCGACGCGTAGGAGCACAGTGGCTCCAGCCACTGTCTCTCTCCTCATTGGACAGATTGATAGCAGCAGGAGCCATTGGCTCCCGCTGCTGTCAATCAAATTCATTGATGTGGGGGGTGGGGCAGAGTTCCACTGTCTGTGTCAATGAACGCAGCAGCAGGACTCGGGAGCCAGCACGCATGGGTGCCCCCTTGGAAACGACTTTCCTTGGGGGCACCCGATGAAGAGAAGGAGCCTGGAGCGCCGGCCGGGCATCCCAGAAGAAGAGGATTGGGGTTGTTCTATGCAAAACAGAGCAGGTAAGTATAGGCATGTTTATTATTTTTATAAAAAAAAAATATAGTATTTACAACCCCTTTTAAAAAAGAAAACAAATGCAGCCACCACATCTAAGAACTGAGGTAATCTGCACTATATTACATTTTTGTTTTTAAATACACTTTAACCATTGCGATACAAAGAGGAGCCCACTGCAAGGATAGATTTTGCCTAATTCCTGGAGTTCAGCTTTAAACTGACTATAAACAGTTTGAATTTGGACTGATTTTTGTAAAAAAAAAAAAAAAACTAGGCAAAATTTGAGCTGTTGGCGGTCCTTTCTACACCACCTGCCTGAACAAACTGCATCTGTTAAAGTGGTTGTATCCCCCTTTGTATGATTTTTACCTACGGGTAAGCCTTTAATAAGACTTACCTGTAGGTAAAATGAATATCTCCTAAACCTGCATGGTTTAGGAGATATTCGCCCTGCATGCAGCTGCTGACGCCAGCAGCACATACGCATTGAATCGCGTATCCTGCCAGACCTTGCTGGAACAGAGGGCCCCCGCGCCAATGCGCAGGAGTGACGTTTTGCGGCTCCGGCCACTCACAGCGCCGGAGCCGCTACCCGAAAGGAACATCTGAGGGAAGATGTCCGCTCTCTCTGCAGGGACCGGGCAGCCCTGACAGATCTTCGTTCTAAGGTAAGTATTTCATAATGAGCTAGTATGCGCTGCATACTAGCTCATTATACCTTTGCCTTACAGGGTGTTTTTTTTTTCCTTTTTTTTTCTTTTCTTTGGATGGGTGTACAACCACTTTAAGTCTAAGGAAGAAAGCAGAAAAAGGTGGTTGAATAGTATCTGCAGCCAATCAGCTGCAGGCATTGTTTGGGTATTTTGACAGCCATGGGTGACAGCTGTCAGAATACAGCAGCTGGAAGGGGAGATTCTTACATTCACACCATTTAGTATGGATGGAGGAATCAATGAATTTCAGCCCGCTGAGCTGAACAAGAGAAATCTTTACATGTATTTATTTTGATAGTCAGGCCTCATACACATGGACGTTTTTTAGCGTTGTGGTTTGTTAGCATTTTTTACAGCTCTCCACGTTATTCAATGGCCCCATAAAAATGCTGACGTTTTTGAGCTGTAGATGGCATCAGTGTTAGTGAGCTCAAAGTAGAACCCACGGCCAGCGCGTTCTGAAGCTGCAGCGTTATGGCGTTTTTGACGATGAGCCGACAAAATGCTCACTAACGCACATTAACACCGTAGCAGGTTAAAAAATAGCAGAGGAATGTTTTTTTTCAACAAAACGCCTATTGACGCCGATGCTCAATGCCGCTCTCTAACGCGCATTAACGCCGATGCAAAACGCAAACGAAATCGCGTTTTTGATGCCGATTTTTCCCTGACGTCGGGCTCAATATTAAGCTTATTTTTTTAATACGCCCGTGTGTATGGGGCCTAAGTATTTACTTTATATAACACCAACAATTTATGCAGCACTTTACATATATTGTATTACAAATAAATGAACAATTATCTGATGTTAGGTCCACTTTAAATATATGTTGCTGAAGTAGATAGATGCAACACCAAAACCTCAACATTTTCATCACCCTAGACACCCTTGCAGTTCATTTTTACTACAATAATTTGTATTATTCTTTTTTTTTTTTTTTTACTGATTTTGTTTGATGTTCCACTTTTTTATCATGAAAATCCATTAAACACCTCTTTAGTAATTATATTGAAAACAGATGAATGGCTGCACATTATTGAAGCACTAATAAATGCCTTCACGCTACAGAACCTCCGCACAGATTGGATGTGAAATCTATTACAATTTTAAGTAGTGTTTCTGTCTTGTTTTCTTTCATTTATGATAAAAGTTTATTCAATATTTTCTAAGCGTTGATGATAGAAAAAATGGGTGAACAACCTAATCTGTTAGAATTACTTACCTCTCCCTAAGCATATTTCAGTTGAAAGCTGAAATCCTGGCAGGCAAAAAACACCAACAAATGATGTTATGTATTTATTTTAAAAATCATTAACCTCCCTGGCGGTATGATTATTTCAGGTTTTTGGTGCTGAAAGCGGTACATTATTTTGCATGGAAATTTGGCGTTTTATATTGTAGGCCTGTAATTCTTAGCAATAACTCACTTAAATCTGTCCAAACAAGAGTCTAGTAGACATCCCGGGTATGAAAAAGTTTGAAAAATTAAATCATAAATTATAATATAATAAATAACTATAAATAATTATCAAAAATAATAATAAAATGTATTCAATAATGTAATCAAATCAAAAACACTGAAATTTCCTCAGTTGCAGAATTGTCGCTGTCGTCACTTTCAGTTTCTGATGATAAATTTCCCCAAAAATCAGTATCACTCAATTCTGCAAATGATTCTTATTTACTATCGCTGTTTTCTAGCTGATCAAAAAACACTTTTGACGTAAAGGGACACTTTTTGGTTGCCATGGACGTTCTCAAGTTTCCAGGCAGAAAGAATGGCATATATATTATAAAAGTGCATGCAGGGCACTGGGAAAACCACTAGGGACAAAAGGGATGTGAAATGTTTTCATACAGCAATGTAATCTATAAGATTACAGTGCACTGTGTTATGTGTGTTTCACTTTTTGAATTTCCCGCCGGTCTCCGTCCCCGTGGGACGCGACGCTTGCAGGGAACGGAGCCCGGCACACAGAGGCATCGGGTGGAGGACACAGCCCGCAGACACAGCGGGGGACATCGAGGGATCCAGGGGACAAGGTGAGTAACCCAGCCTGGATCCAGGGATGCGATCCCGAGTGTGGCTCGGGGTTACCGCTAATGGTACTGAAATTCCACCCCGAGCCACACTCGGGATTACCGACAGGGAGGTTAAAGGCACAAAAAACCTTCATTTAAATATATTCTTCAATAGCAACAAAAGATATAACCCAATTTGTGTGCATCAAATGTCTTTGCAAACCCAGACATTACCTTATAAAGTAGTGGTGACATCATCACTGTTATGCACATAGATTGTGCAGAGAGTTGTGGGAGGGATCCAGCAGGCCCCACCCACTACAGACTGCCCAAGAAAAACTACAGGAGGTGGGAGGAGACAAGACCAGTCACCCTACACAAGGAGAGAGTGGAGCAGTGAGCGGTCTTAATTACAGGAAGCTTCTGCATACATACAATAATTCACACTGGGCTACTGCATGGATCTGAAAGAAATACACAAAGCACACCAAGAATCAAGTAAGAATACATTGAACTTAGATATTTGCTTATCCCGGATTTCAGCGTTACATTTTTAATTGCTACTAGTTTTTTTTTTAACAAGATACTTCTTTATTGCAAATATTTTTTTACACTTTACAACAACACTATTACATACAAAATATTCCCACTGAGCATCTAACTTCAATCAGCTTTAACATCAAAACACTAAACATACAAACAGAAAGCAAGAAAAAAAAAAAAGAGAATCCAGGTAGAATGCACAACTTAGAACACTTCCCGCCCAGACCAATTTTCAGCTTTCAGTGCTGTTGCGCTTTGAATGAGAATTGCGTGGTCCTGCAATGCTGTCCCCAAACAACATTTTTATCATTTTGTTCCCACAAATAGAGCTTTCTTTTGCTGGTATTTGATCACCCCTGCAGTTTTTATTTTTTGCGTTACAAATAAAAAAACACTGAATATTTTGAAAAAAAAAAAATTTTTCTTTGTTTCTGTCACAAAATTTTTTATAAGTACATTTTCTCCATCACTGATGGGCACTGATGTGGCTACACTGATGGGCACTGATGAGGCTATACTGATGGACACTGATGAGGCAGTACAAACTGGCACTGATGAGGTGACATGATAAGGTTGCACTGATGATGGGGCACATATATGCAACACTGATGGGCACTGATAGGTGGCACTGATAAGCAACACTAATGGGCACTGATAGGTGGCACTGATAAGCAACACTAATGGGCACTGATAGGTGGCACTGATATGCGGCACTAATGGGCACTCATAGGTGGCACTGATAGGTGGCACTGATAGGTGGCACAGGTGGGCATGGATAGGTGGCACAGGTGGGCACTGATAGGTGGCATAGGTGGGCACTGGTAGCCACTGGTACATGGCACTGGTGGATATAGCACTATTAGGGATGGCACTGGCAGGCATCATATATGGGCACAGTGCCATCCCTACAGTGCATTGTATTTCCCTTACCCGGTGGTCTAGTGGGGCTCCCTGGTGGTCCTGAGCGGACTCCATATTGTCTCCCTGGTGGTCCTGGGTGGCCTCCTCATAGTGTCCCTGGGGGGGGGGCTCCCTGGTGGTCCTGGTCGGCTCCCTGGTGGTCCAGTGTGGCAATCCTGAGGGGGGGGCTGCTCTGATAAACGTTCAGCGCAGCCCCCCCCCCCGTCAGGAGAGCAGCTGATCGGCTCTCCGCTGCTCAGGTCTGCAGACCTGAGCAGAGGAAAAGCCGATAAATAGCTCTTCCTATTTACACTGTGATTAGCCGTGATTGGTCACGGCTGATCACAAGGTAAAAGACTTCCGATGATCGGTAATGAGGTGGGACCAGGGGCACACGATCGCGGGTTATCCCGAGGACGTCAATAGACGTCCAGTCAGGATAACGAACACACCGCCCCGCCATCATTTGTCAATAGGCCAGGCGGGAAGTGGTTAAAGAGGAACTGCAGTCTGCTCACATAATTTGTAATAAAAACATCTTTGCCATTCTGAAGCTTCCCTCCAACCACTTTGCATATTATTTCATATATACTTTGATTCTGTACTTGCCAAATATGCTGCAGAAATCTCCCTCCATTGAGTCTGGCTGCAGCCATTCTAACTGTGGGTAACTGAAGCTGCTTCCTGTTCACTTCCTGGATTTACACAGACACACAGAGGCACACCTCCAGCCCTGCAGCTCTCATTAGCCCTCTTATGACTCATCCCCCCTCCCTTTCTGGCAAACTCTCACAAGAGTGAGAGAGAGAGAGCTGTGCATAATGTCCTAAGCCTAGGCTAATGACCAGCCAAGAAACAGGAAGTGGGCTGTATAAGGTATTTACTGGCAGAAAAAAAATGTTTTACTATCCAAAGTTAAAACAAGGGCAGAAGATTTAATAGATGGAAAGCTGAAAAAATTACTGAAGGTCTGCTTTTAGATTTTTCTAAATTATTATTATTACTATTATTATTATTATTATTATACAGGATTTATATAGGGCCAACAGTTTACAACATAACAGTAAGTTAATGAATACATTCTTCATATATATCGTTGGACTGCATTATAGGACAAACCATGATATTCAGTTTAACAATTATGGATTAACGGATTAAATGTACTTCTATCCCCTGCCAGTAGTCTATCCCTACACTAACTTTCAATAAACTCAACGGTCAGCTCAGCTGGTTTATGCAGATAAATTAGAGTGTAACCATCGAGACCACATTTTTATAATTTTTTGGGGGCATTTTCTATGTTTTTATGTTAATTCCTCTCTTCTTAAATTAATATTAATCGCATCAGACCATTGAGCAGTTGTTGGTGGGGAGTTTGATATCCATTTCTGCAATATGAGTTTACAGGCTCTATGTACATGGACCGCAGGTATAATCCCTAACACAGCTATTTTTGGATCAAAATGAATATTTGTAGAACTTAGTGTATTTAGGGTATCAAATATATACTCCCAATATCGATGCAGTTTAGGGCAACGCCACATCATGTGTATAAGTGTGCCGTTTCGGTAGTACATCTGGGACAGTTTGGTGTAACTGCTTTACCCCAGTATGTAATTTTTTAGGAGCATAGTGAGATCTGTGAATAATAAATAGCTGAGTCAGACACTGTGAGGAGGGTAAGGAGACTTGCTTCCATTCCTCATCACTAATAGTCTCCAGGTCCCTACGGCACCGCCCAAGACCATCCTGTGTATTAGCGTTAGTTGTTGTCTGTAAGGAGGAGTATATGTCACTAATAAGTCCCATTTTAGAATTCCTAGTAGATGCTGCTAAAGTTAAATTTGTGGAAGGATTATATTTTAATGGAAAAGTTGCTGCCTGACTCTGCAGAGCATGCCGCAACTGCAACTACTGAAAAAATAATTTGTTAGATAGATGGTATTTCTCTGCCAGTTTATTAAATGGTTGTAGAGCCTCTTTATCAAAAAGCTGATGAAGAAGGACAATACCAGCCCTTTTCCATGAGTCAAAATTTTTAAGTTTCGCTACCTCTGGTAATTGTAGATTATTACAATAAAAAAAGAAACAGAAGGGGCGCGAGGCCCAGTGCATTATCCTCTATAAAATTTAAGATTAAAAATGATAAGTAACATACTCACAAACATGGCTTTAAAACAGGCATATCAGAAGACCACCATCCTCACTGTCTGTTCCCCAATCGAGGGGTTTGTTTTAAGCTGGCAATGACTGACGCATTTCGAGGTGGACCTCCTCCTCAGAGCCATCATCGTAGATTATTCCATGTAGGCATAAATTGGGTATAACCATCAGGAGAAGTAAGTTGTTGGACCATAGTCCAAACTTTATAAATTAAATTAAATGTAGGGAAGCAACGTTTACTATAGAAATGAGCTACTATTAACTGCACCAGTGGCAACTAGTTTAAATATCTACATTTTACTTGATGTCAGCACTGAGAGATGTAGGAATAGTACCAGGATCAATCAGGTGTCCTACATTCAGTATATGAAGTCCTCTGCTGGCAAGAAACATGCTAACAATGACCATGGAGTAGAGATATGACCTCAGTCCATTGTTACTCCATCCATTCTCAGACTGGGGACATGATGGTGACCTGGCTGCGTTTCTTAACTGCAGGAGAGAGACACCAGGTCACCAGGCTGACTGTACTTCATGGCAAAGCGTTGCATATCTGCATATCTTAGAACTAGGTGGACAGAAATATACATTTTTTGGAAAGTAAGACCGGGCAGAGACAGTAAGAATCTTAAAAAAAAAGGAAGGGGGGGGGGGGGCGGTGATACCGCAAAGGCCCTA
>BLSH010116711.1:891789-911747 GCA_018402905.1 Glandirana rugosa
TAGTGTGTTTCAGTTAATACTTCGGAATGTGTTAGTTTTGTGTTTCCCGACCTAATTTTTTACGTCCTTTCTTCCATCTCCACAACTAATCTCAACTCGCTTGTGGACCTTCAAGCCCAAGACGACCAGGCAGGCTTGAAGCCCTGTTTCAGGCACAGGCCCAGGCCTGCCTTGGGCTTGCTAGCGTGCCTGTTGCTTGGGGTAACTTTAGTTACCCCTGGGCTTGAAAATCCGTGTTTTTACCGACATCCTTTCAGGACCTTTCGGGGTCTCCCGACGTTTTCCTTCATTTTACCCCCATTCCCATCCCGTTCACGGGCGGGTCCCCATTGATTTCAATGGGGTTCGTTGTCCGTGCGATCGTTCGGGTTCCGTCCGGACCCGGACACGGACTTTGTCCCGAAGTTCGGACGGACCAGCAGAACCCGAACTTCCAGGTGTTCGCTCAACTCTAATCAACACCTCTACCTTCTTTCCTGCATTTTTTAATCCAGCCCTTTGTGTTTTGATTGTGTAAGGCTTCATAATTGACTTTGTGTGATAAAGTCATGTAGTCACTGAACAAAGAACTCCTTCAAGCACAGAAGAAGTAAATTGTTAGACCTTTAAACATGATATTTAAAGTGAAGTCTATGGGGATTTTTTTCCATAACTCTTATTTACTCTGTAAATGTTATAATTCTCCAAATTATACATTAATGCTTGCATTCTTTTAGTATTCATATCTTATCTGTGTTCCAAAGAATGAGCCATGTTTAGTTTGAGTCTATTATTCTAACTTCAGTAATTATTAAGAGCATTATGAGGAACAATGGATGTCATGTCTGAAAAAGTTGCAGAGCTGAAATGCCAGAAACAAAGTATTATTTTTGAAGTTAACTGCTGTTTTTTGGAGCTGAAACAATTCTTTTGTAAAAATGTTATAAAGGCATCAATACCTGCAAAAAAAAATCTTGGCAAAAATACAAACATCACATTTGGCTTATATTTAACCTTCATTTCTGCTACAGATTGGTTAATTTCCACTGTATGAGCTGTATAGTAAGGGCTGTCTCGTTACTATCACGCTCCTAGTAGTGATGATGAATACTTTCAGCTCCATTGCTGCATAACCAGTAGCTTAACTAGAACCTTCAGGGCCCTGGTGCAAGAAGTCATGAAGGCCCCCCCCCCCCCAAAAAAAGCATGATTTTAATACTTTTTTTTTGGTCACTGCATAAAAGAGTAAAACATTTCTGTTTCTGATTTCAACTTACCGTAACCGTGAAGAGAGGAAGCTTCAGGATAGAACATGGTCACATGACAGGTCACAATGATGACCTGCCAAATATAAAGAGAAACCATAAATAAAAGAAGATAGGCCCTCACAATAGCGGAGGGGCCCCTCACAGCAGCAGACAGATGGGCGGGTCCCTCACAATAGCAGGGGGGCCCCTCACAGCAGCAGACAGGCAGGTGAGCCCCTTACAATAGCCGAGGGGCCCCTCACACTAGCAGACAGGCGGGCGGCCCCCTCACACCAGCAGACAGGCCCCTCACAATAGCCTAGGGGGGCCCCTCATGGGCGGGCGGGCGGGCGGGCTGATGGGGCGGTAAGGATGAGATCTGCAGTGGTGATGGGGTCACTGGGGTGGTTTCAGCAAGAGGCAGCCACTTACATCAATCAAATTGATTCCCCGGTCGGCGGTCACCCCGTGTGACCCTGCCTCCATTCATATCACACAGGTCGTGGCTGGGAACTCGCACATGGGAGAGCTCCACCTCCTTCCCCTTCGCTCATTGGTGTCTGTAGTTGTGTCAGTTGAGTCAGCAGACTCTCAGCTCTGCCTCCAAGCAGCGTCAGTGGCCAATGGGGAAAGGCTCCCCCCCTCCTCCCGCAGCGTGAACGATCACACACGGAGGCGGGGCAAGCACTGCAGTGTGAGTCAATCAGACTCAGTACTGTCTGTACAGGATCACAATGGCGGACAAGCGGCGGGTGGATGGGCAGCGGGCCCCCCAATAATAGCAGACGGGCGGGCCCCCCGGACTTAAAGAACTGAAGGGCCCAGTCGCCAGTGCGACCCCTGTGACCCCCATAATTCCGCCACTGTGCATAACTGTTATGTAGCTTAGGATTTGGAGCTTGGAAGAAGTTGCAGCAGTGGTGAAGCTGCTTTTTAGACTAGTGTGAATAGTTATAGCACAAATTATTATATAAATAAATAAATTAACATAATGTATAACAATCATGTTTTGTTTTTTTAAAGCGAGAATGCATTTCATTAGAAATGGCAGCAACATTTGGCTAGTAAATTAGTACAGGTCAATAGTCACTTTAACAGTACATTGGAGGGTTATCCTGATGATACAGAGTCCAGTATTTACCATTAAACATTGGACATTATGCAGGTGATGGTCTGTTTTATTCTTGGCAGTATGTGAAGGAAGAGGGGCCTTGTCCAGTGAGTTACATGGAATTGTTTAAGTTAGGGGTCGGATTTTAGTTGAAGGTTCATTGTATATTAATCTTGTTTAATACCATTCAGTGTATCGAAAGCATTGGGCTATTGATTGATTTGTGTCCATAAAATTTGAATAATAAATTACCAGATGTCAAAATATTTTGTTACCGTTTCTTTGTGTAAGGGGTCCTCCACCCATTTGGTCTAAAATACATATGATAGATTTTCTATAAACAATGAAATGGAGTGGGGGTCAGAGTAATTCCTTTTTTACTGCATGGTTTTCTTTGATACAAGAGATATGATAATGAGAAATTGTTTGCAGCATTTGGGGATCTTGACTTCAGGTATGTCTAAAAGGCCAGTCATACACGGTTCAAATCTTTTTTTTTTTTAATCAAAAACCAAGTTTATTTAAGAGCTTCGAACAAGTAGAGCAGCATAGGATACAGACATTGTACATTGCAGTGTATATCTTTGAAACGTCTATATTACAATTGAGAAAGGTGTAACATCATTTTCTTTATACAGGCAGTTTTCAAAATGAACACAGGAACCCATATCATACTAGCGGCATAAAACTTAGTCAGGGTTAAAGGACACATAGGACAACAAAGTAGGTGATAGCCAACACGACAGTCACGGTGTTTTGCTTGCATATTATGAATGTAAAAGGCATATTGTAGGGTCCTTAACTACAGCAGGAGTTGGAATTAGAGAGCCATACATTCCATATTTTGGTGTATTTGGCAGAGCATCCTCTATGATCGTATATCAATTCCTTATATGGTAAGGTGACGTTAATCTCCCGGATCCAGTCCTGAATACTAGGGGGTGTGAGTATCATCCACCTCTTGGCAATCACCTTGCGACCCGCATATAGAGTTTCCCTCACAAGGGAACACGGTTCAAATCTTGGCTTGTTCAGCAGGAACCAGCCGAGATTCGATACGTTAATGGGCAGGCTGAATGTGCCAAATTGATCAATCGATCAACTTGGGTACAACCAGCCTGTCAGATTCTCTTGCAATTATCACTCTCATCTCCTAGCGGGGGCGGCTTCCCCCACCCACCGCTGGAAGAAGACAATGTCTCGGCAAGAGGGGTTCCCTTGTCAGCACTGCCTGTGTTAATGGGGGAATTGTGCAAATTTCTTTCCTGCAACCCGTGTTTGCAGCAAAGAAATTTGCACTGTGTAATGGTGTATGGGGGAGCTCATGTCCATAATGGGGGTGGTAGTGGCACAACCCCAAATGATCCACAATGGCTCAAAAGTGAAATGGTTCAGAAGTATTTAGACAGAATAAAGGTAAATAAAGCACCTGGACCAGATGGCATCCATCCACGGATCCTAAAAGAATTGAGCTCTGTCATTTCAAAGCCATTGTATCTAATTTTTAGGGACTCCTTAATGACTAGAATAGTACCACTGGATTGGCGTAGGGCCAATGTGGTGCCCATATTTAAAAAAGGATCAAAGTCTTTACCAAGTAACTATAGATCTGTTAGTTTAACTTCTATAGCTAAAACTAGCGGGGTTTTACTGCGACCGCGGCTGCCGCTCAGTGCGAAAGTAGCCTAAAAGTTTGAGTTCTTATTTGATGTCATGTAGGCATAATCTTTATGGGACCTGCCAGCATCTCCATCCTTCTGTGAGCCTGACGAATATGGATACCGAATGTTCTAGAGGTGGCATAGAGAATAATGGCCTGCAGACAGAAGTTCTAAGCCTTTCCTACTCAATCCAACTTTTCAAAAAAATTTACTTTTAAATATACTTCAAGGACACAGTTATAGCGGTAGCTATCCCTGCCTATAGTGGTTAATCTAAAAATCTCTACATTGAATGCAAAAACATAAAAATGCAATAATGAATGGAGAGAATGATTGTAAAAATGACACAAAAATGACATTAAACTAGGTGTACCTGCCATGAAAATCCTTGCTCAGACACTTTCTATTGTAAGGTGACAACAGCCTGACCTTGTCTCCCAACTGTGCTTCTGCATTGTCATCCGGTCACAAGGACTGCAGATTGAAAATACAAGTAGCCAACACTATTCTGTTTCAATGTGTTTATTGATTTCAAGCCATAACATAAGAAATCAAAAGCAAGCATGCAGATCGCCCACACAGGGGCTAAAAAATGATCAGGTATTACAGGAAAGTCCAACAGGTATACAAACATAGCAAATGTAGTTAGTAGCCAACACTATTCAACACCTATTATGCAGACATAGACCATTGATTTTTTCAGGTAATTGGACCTGAGACATGTCATGGAGCCATTGCTGGAGTCCATGTAGATGAAAAGTGGAAGCAATATTGCAGAAAATCAGTGACACTGAGATGCAAGAAAGGATGAAAATAAGGTGAAAACGGTATATTATTTAAAATGAGAATGGCATTTCTGTATGACACACTATACAAATGAATGCTATTAATTTAGGGTTTTCATCATTAGGTAACTAAAGTACTAAAATATACTACACATTCCATACAAGTAGCTATGTCCAACTATCGCTATGCAATGTTAAGATCCACATCCAGCTCTGTAGTAAGACACATGTCTTTTTAGGGTAAAGCAGAATAAACACTACATGAACATGACTGGCCATCACACTAATGCACAGTGAGCTGCAGGTATAGTAATTATTAGCAGGAGTTACTTAAGACCAGAAAAAATGTTTCAAGGGTTCCGCAATGCTAAGAATGTTGAGAAAGGCTGTATTAGAGGGTGGTTATTGCTAAGACTACTAGCTTAGTTTTAGGTGGACGCATGTAGGTTGAATCAGCCCTGACTTCTATTATCTTGCAGCCAAAAAATGATAATAGAGTTGGTTTACTAAGGGCAAATAGACAGTGCACTTTGCAAGTGCAGTAGCATTCATTTTCCCCAGATCTTAGTGAAGGTGGTGAAGCTCTGCTGAGTTCCATCACTCAATCATGGGCAAGCAAAAATGTTTTTTTTTATTTTTTTTTTAATGTTTGCACCTGATTGGGTATTCTTTAGTGAAGCGTCACTGCATTAATTAAGCTCTGGGGAAAATAAGCGCAACTGCATTTGCAAATTGCACAGTCTATTTGCCTTTAGTAAATTAGCACCAATGTTTCTGTGTTTCCCAGTTTTACCACCTACTGTGGCCATTAGAAAGGGATTTCACATTACTAGAAGACGAGTGACAGTCCCTTGTTTGCTGTCTGCAATACCTAAAAAGGGGTCCAGAGAAGAGAATGTAATTGATAAGTAATACAAGGCCCTAGAAGGTGACTGACCCCACCAGTGAATTATGGGGGATTCCAGATGCAGGGAATTCCCAATATGATATTTGAAGAAGCCTATCAAGATTTAATTTCTTGGGCAGCATATATATTTCCAGGGTGTATATTTAAAGTTCAATAATTTTTATTTGTATTTGAATGTAAAATACAGAAAACAAGAAGTGAAATAGAAATTGTTAGAGCACAAATAAAACGTAATACTCTCAATTAAAAGGGCAATCATTGCTTCATCGTCCATGGAATACTTTTATTAGGGCTTCATCTCTATCTCACAGCAGGAAGGCCTGTGGTCTCCTCGCCAGGCACCCCAATGGGATCAAGCTGTGCACTGAATCAGGAATCCCCCCTGCCCCCCCCCTCCGGGTAGCCCCCATCCTCCATACCACTGGTTCTAGCTTCTTCATTAGAGAATCTCAGTATACAACCATATTGAGTGGGAGATAATGAATACCGCATTCCACAGAGATCATGAGATAAACAAATGAAACAAAGCAATGCAATAACAGTATGTTACAGTCCTGACTTCGTTTAGTTCAGAGGTATCTCAAGTACAGAATGTATGCCAACCTTTATATGCCTTTAGTTATATCAAACCAGTGTGCCCACGGTTCCCAGGTATCTCTGGCTATTTGGTAGTTATTGTTGGCTGAGGCAAATGCTATTTCATAGGTAGCGTGAGTTTGGGTAGTCTGAATCACTTCTGCCATTGTCGGTGGATTAGAGTCCTTCCAGTGTCTAACAAGGGTTAGACGTGCAGACAAGAGGATATGCACTACTATAGTTCTTAGCTTGTATAGAATTAGATCTATCTCCAAGGAGCATAGAGCCAGTCCCGGAGACAGAGGAATTTTCATTTTTAGAACCTGGTAGAGTAGGTTTGCAATTCCTGACCAATAGTTAGTAACTGTAGGACATTCCCATAGTATGTGGAACAAAGAGCCTATTTTCCCACTTTTCCGCCAACATTCCTTGGAGGAATGGGGTGCAAACTTAGTGATATGTTGAGGTGTCAGATACCACCTCAGAGCTAGTTTCTGAGTCAATTCCCATAAGTTCCAGGGTGTATATTTAAAGGGGTTGTAAACCCTCATGGTTTTTAACCTTAATGCATTCTATGCATTAAGGTGAAAAACCTCCTTTAGTGCAACGGCCCCCCAGAGCCCCAGTTTTACTTACCTGAATCCTGTCTTTCCAGCACCGGGGACAAGCTCACCCGCTCTAGTCGGTGTCTTGGGTCCTGATTGGATAGATTGACAGCAGCGCAGCCATTGGCTCCCACTGCTGTCAATCAAATCCAATGACGTGGGAGTCGGGGCGGGGCCGAGTCCTGCTGCCTGTGTCAATGGACACAGCAGAAGGACTCGGAAGCGCGCCTGCATGAGTGTCCCCGTGGGGGCACTCGATGCGGGAGGAGACAGGAGCGCCGCGGAGGGACCCCAGAAGAGGAGGATTATTTTTAAAATGAAAAAACAATGCTTTACTATCACTTTAAATCATCACTCAAAAGACCAGTAAAAACTTTTGAAAATACTATACTTTGGCTTTAAAGTGATTCCGAAAAAAAAGGTTATACTTATCTTCTCTGTACAACAATATTGCACAGAATCATCCTTTACCTCCTCTTCTGGCAGCCCCCGCTGTCGCTGTATGCTCCTACCTCCTTTGGGTGTCTTTTGTGCCAAGCTAGGGGCTAAGGAGGCACCTGTGTGTGCCCACTTCTGAGCAGGGCTGTGTGCGTCTATAGACACACAGTGCTGGTGAGCCACGCCCCCACTGTCTCATCACCAGAGTTTGACTGACAGTGTCTCCTGTGAAAACAGGAAGTGAGGTGCTGGAGACCAAGACAGCACTGGAGTGATGACATGGAGTCAGGTCAGTGCTTAGAGATGAGGGAGTAGGGCAGGTAGTGGGGTGTTTTTACTTAATGCAGAGAATGCATTAAGGTAAAAAAACGTTTAGACTCCAGAACTACTTTAAAGCAAAACAATACTCAACCTCAGTTCCAGCGATGTAACATCGTCGAGCTCCCCACTCAGCCACTGACATCTTTGGCCTGCCTCTGGGTCTCGATCACTGGCCGCTGTCATTGGCCAGGAGGGATGACATCACTCCTCTGCATGCGCGGGAGTTCATTCAGGCTCACTATGCAAGGGTCGGAAAGGCAGGTAAGTAGCTTTAATGCAGAACAGACAAAGCATGTCTTTTCTGCATGAAAAATCCAGCCTGTCGACCCATTTTATTTACATAGGCTACTGTTTCATTTTAATGTAACCTTGCATAATAAAATTTGTATATTTGAGGGTGAAATCTTCAGAATATTGTGCACCCTGCTAAGCAGGCTTACCGCCCGCGACCCAGTTTTCGCCTTGCTTAACTGTTGCTCATCTGATCTCACAAAGGCCCAATCAAAATGTGCAATTAATGTTATTACAGCTTCTAAACAGACTATTGCGAAGGCCTGGAGATCTTCATCTCTCTGCTCTGTAGAAATTAGAAATAGGATCACCCAAGCTATGATCCAATGTAAGATTGAGCCAACCATATTGGATAAGATCCCACGGCATCTGAAAATTTGGCAGCCATGGGTGGACCATTTCCTCCCTCCACACTTCGATTCCATGCTCCTGGAACCATAGGGCTGCAAAACCAATTTTCAACCCTGGATAATCCCCTGCCCTGGTGCGGAGCAGATGCCCCCCCGCCCCCCTTCTCTGCTGCCCCACTTCTTATTCTTATTTTTGATAGGCCTTCTCTCTCTTATTATTCTTTCCTTTAGTTCTCTATCATTTCTTTTTTAGATTTTACTCGGGACACGTGGCCTTATGTGATACTCCATTGAGGCCCTCTCTGTGGTCCTTACTCTTCCTTGTAATCTACTGCATTATAACAGTCTGTGCCACGTGCTCTAGGTGGGAGTTTATTCTCCCCTAAACTCTTTCTACTCATGATGTACTATTATCATAATATTTGTCATTACCTACTTTCAATAAAAAATATTGAACAAGAAAATTTGTATATTTGTAGCCAAGTGCATGATTTCTGTGGTAGATGGGTAAATTGGACCCCTTCCATTGTGAAAATCTTTTGCTTTTGCCATTGGTGCCAAACATGCAAGAAAATGTTCTCATTCTCATAGAAAATAATGTGGAAATTCTTACATATGTAAAACAAGAATATTTAGCTAACGTACAGAAGTATCCTGGTAAGCTGAGCTATAAAAAAAAAAAAAATGAAATCTGAATATGAACTTCTTCTTCTGTAATATACCATTTTAATTTGATTCGGCACATAACCATAAAAATCACAGTTTCTGTCATTGTCTGCATAGTGAAAGGAACGTTATGACATAAGCTGCTCTTCGTTACTTGGCAACAGTTGTTGAGCGGAGCTGATTGAAGAGATTAGCTGACATAGATAAATGTTCTATTTCCACCCTGCTGCCTGTCTTCCTATTCCTAAAAGACCGCAGTAAATGTGACTGACGTTACTGGTTGGGCTCAGAAATAAAACTTGCTGTAAATGGAGGTTTTTGATAAATCTGGCTTCACGGGATTTTATATTCATCATGAATATGTATAAAAGTGGGTACACACCATTGACTGGCTCAAAATCTAAGAATTTGTGTTAGACTCCTGATTGGCTGTATTAGACAAAAAAATAAAAATAAAATCAAGCTAACAATGGCAACAGTATTGTTAGGTGGGGTCTATACCTATGATGTAGCATAGGGATGGGCAACAGTGCAAGCTTTGATGATGTCTTCCTTGGATGTCCCTCTTTTATTGTGAATCAGCTTGATTGTCATGGCTTTCCCCCATTTCTTTCCTCCAGTATTACCACTTGCAGGTAAAGTGTATCTAAACTCAAAAACAAAAAAGTAATATATTATTATATATATATTTATATATAGAGAGAGCAGTGGCGGCCCGTCCATACAGGGCGCAGCTGCACCACCCCCCTAATCCATGCACCCAGCCCCTAATCTGCATTCAGGGTGCTGGATGCATGGATTCCAATGGGGTTTTTTTTTTTTTTTTTTTAGAAGCACGGGATTAGAGCCTAAGGCTCTAATTGGCTTAAAAAAAACAGAGCTCTGCCCCCTGATCCTACCCAGTTGTGTGACAATAGCGAATAAATATTCGCTATTGTCTTCCTGATTCTCCTCCCGGCAATCAGGAAGTGGGTCTTGAGACCCATCACCTGATTGGCCGAGAGGAGAAGCGATCCTATTGGCCGCCTAGGAGGAGGAGGGAGGAGAAGCATGGCGGAAGCCACCGTGAAGCCGAGAAGGAGGTGACGCAGGGGAAGCCACCGCCCGGAGGAAGCGCTGCCCACAACCTAGATGGGGTAAGTGCAGGGCATTGTTTGCCGCTAATCGCCCCTCCAAAAAAAATATACCACCAGCCGCCACTGTTATAGGGGATTTATATAGTTTCAAGAGCTTGCGTAGCACTTTACAAAATAAAGGGAGACAGTATATTTACAATACAATTCAATTGAAGAGGACCCCTCTCATCAGAGTTTACAATCTTAACCTCCCTGGCGGTATGATTATGTCAGATTTTTGGTGCTGAAAGCGGTACGATTATTTTGCATGAACATTTGGCGTTTTATATTGTGGCCTGTAATTCTTAGCAATAACTCACTTAAATCTGTCCACACAAGAGTCTAGTAGACATCCCGGGTATGAAAAAGTTTGAAAAATGAAATCATAAATTATAATATAGTAAATAACTAAAAATAATTATCAAAAATAATAATATAATAGTAATAAAATGTATTCAATAATGTAATCAAACCAAAAACGCAGAAATTTGCTCATTTGCAGAATTGTCGCTATCGTCACTTTCAGTTTCTGATGATAAATTTCCCCAAAAATCAGTATCACTAAATTCTGCAAATGATTCTTATTTACTATCGGTGTTTTCTAGCTGATCAAAAAACACTTTTGACGCAAAGGGACACTTTTTGGTTGCCATGGACAATCTCATGTTTCCAGGCAGAAAGAATGACATTTATAATATAAAAGTGCATGCAGGGCTCTGGGCAAACCACTAGGGACAAAGGGGATGTGAAATGTTTTCATACAGAAATGTAATCTATAAGATTACAGTGTACTGTATGTGCTGTGTGTGTTTCACTTTTTGAATTTCCCGCCGGTCTCCGTCCCTGTGCGACGCGACGCTCGCAGGGAACGGAGCCCGGCACACAGGAGTCATCTGCCGGCGGACAGACATGCTGACACCGCGGGAGGACATCGCTGGATCCAGGGGACAAGGTAAGTAGCGCTGCCTGGATCCAGCAATGCAATCCCGAGTGTGGCTCGGGGTTACCGCTCTTGGTACTGAAAATCCACCCTGAGCCACACTCGGGAATACCGCCAGGGAGGTTAAAGGGAGGTCAGGTGGTACAAAAGGTAATAACTGTGAGGGCTCATTTACTATAGCATTATTTCTTATCCTTACCTCCTGTTTTGACTCCTAAAAGCCAACATCACTGCTCTGCAAGTGTGTGCATTTGTGGGGCAGTTGCAGTGCTGCCCCATTCACTTGAATGAGTTTCATTAGGCAGGCAAACTGCCCACCAATTGCAACAGGGGTGAACATGTTGTGTATACCCCAGTATATGATAGACAAGAGCTAAAGGTCCTGGGAGCCACACATCAGAACAAGATGTGTGTGAACAAGTGGCAGTCTCAGCCTGGACCCCCACCGGGCCACACCCCCAATGTATTTTGCCCCACCCACTGGAGCTTACTCATTGGGAGATCCCCTTGCGTAGGCTTCGGTGGGCGGAGCAAAATGCCTGGCCGGGGACCAGGCTGAGACTGCCATTTGTTCACACACATTGGCTCTTGTTCTGATGTGCCGCTCCGGGACATTTAGCTCTTGTCTGTTATTGTCTGGAGCGCGGGCAGGCTACACTTCCTTGCAGCCTGACATGTGCCCTGCGGCTCACATACGCACCATATACCCGAGTATAGTTGCCTTTGGAGCTGGGGGGGATGGTAAAAATCGTACTCAGCTGCCTGTTTTTAACGTTTTAATGCCCCCCACCCCCCAACGACAATTGTAAACTAAGCCTAAAACTACAGTTTATTAGGTGCAGGTGGGATAGGTCTCCCTAAAGAAATTACTTTACCAGTCTGTATATTAGGTGAAAACCAGGCACGGAAATGTAATGTTCTAAGATATGGCTAAAAAGGATGTATTTAAAACAGTAGATATAAAACCCTAAGCCCCTATTCACATCTGAGCGATTTGAAGCATGTTTTATGCAGTGTTTCAACTCTCAATGCCAGATTTTCATGTTATTCTGTTGTACCTGTTCACATCTGAGCAATATATTGTCACTTGCAAAAAGCACAGGAACTTCTATGGGGCACGATCACACATTTTTGGCCCCAAAAAATGTCAATTGGAGGGCCTGAAAAACATGTGTAACATGGCTTTATTGTCTAACAACCGTGTCCTCCTCCTACTAACTAGCTTTCCATTGGCTAAAACCAGTGGCGGCCTGTCCATAAGGGGCGCAGGGGCTCCCCCCCCCAAATCCATGCACCCAGCCCCTAATTTACATGCAGGGTGACGGACACATGAATTCCAATGGGTTTTTTTTTAAGCACAGGATTAGAGCCTGAGGCACTAATTGGCTTCAACAATGGGTGGGCTTGGGGCGCAGAGGCTAAAACAAAAAAACTCAAGCTTGAAAACCGCTGAAAAAAATGCAAAAAAATCCACTCCAAAATCACATAGAATAAAAAAAAAATTCTCGCTCAAGTGTGAATCCAGACTAAATGAATTAAGCAATGGTTCACACCAGCGCAAATACTTTCAGTGTGATTATTACCTCCGATATCATTGCAACTTCATTTAACAGAAGTCTATGCAAGTCATAATAAAATCACAAAAAAAAAGTTGCTTCGACTTGAGTCGCAACAATTTGAACGGTTCTATTGCCGGCAATGGAGTCTTGTCATGCGATTTTGAATTGTCAAATCACATGACAAATCGCACCATTGTGAACCAGGGCTTAATGTAAATTGTTAAAGCATTGTGTATTATAAGCAGACGCCATTTGTTAAAGACTTGTTTTCACCCCTTTGTCATCCTTTCTTCCATCTCAGTGCTGCTGATCTTATGCAGCCTTTGTACAGCCACTTCCTAACTACATAGATCCCATGGACTGCTGCATGACGCTAATGATAGTGACACATGACCACACAATGGGGGGATGTACTACAACTGGAGAGTGCAAAATCTGCTGCAGCTCTGCATGGACACCAGTCAGCTTCTAGGTTTTATTGCCAAAGCTTAATTGAACAAGATGAAGTTAGAAGCTGATTGGCTAGCATGCACAGCTCCACCAGATTCTGGGTACTCCAGTTTTAGTAAATCCCCCCCAATGTGTGTTGCTGTTTATACAGTACTTTCAACCAGGGCAGCAGGTGATAGGGTGATATCACAGGAGCACAACACAAGTGGGGAACAGTTGTCACCCTGTAACAGGGGGATCATCAGGTATTATTTTAATGAAAGCTACAGATTTAAAAAGGTTAGAAGCGACTCTGTTGATGGAATAAAAATGATAAAAAACAATAGGCCACCCTGCAAAGAAGAGAAATAATGCCACCCCAACTGCACACTTATCTCTGTAATAAAGAAATACCAGTGCTGAAAGATCCTGCAGAATTCAATACTTCCATAAGTGTCAGATTCCTGGTCCCCCGCTGTGCTCAGTGGTTTGATCCACTGGCTCATACAGTGAGGGAAAAAAGTATTTGATCCCCTGCTGATTTTGTATGTTTCCCACTGACAAAGAAATGATCAGTCCATAATTGTAATGTTAGGTTTACATACCTCCCAACATATTGAGATGGGAATGAGGGACACCTATCAGCAAAAGTATGCAGGCATAGGACACACCCCTTGCCACACCCCCTTAACCTCCCTGGCGGTATGATTATTTCAGATTTTTGGTGCTGAAAGCGGTACAATTATTTTGCATGGAAATTTGGCGTTTTATATTGTAGGCCTGTAATTCTTAGGAATAACTCACTTAAATCTGTCCAAACAAGAGTCTAGTAGGCATCCCGGGTATGATTACGTTTGAAATATGAAATCATAAATTATAATATAATAAATAACTATAAATAATTATCAAAAATAATAACATAATAGTAATAAAATGTATTCAATATTGTAATCAAATCAAAAACACTGAAATTTGCTAATTTGCAGAATTGTCGCTGTCGTCACTTTCAGTTTCTGATGATAAATTTCCCCAAAAATCAGTATCACTCAATTCTGCAAACCATTCTTATTTACTATCGGTGTTTTCTAGCTGATCAAAAACCACTTTTGACGTACAGGGACGCTTTTTGGTTGCTATGGACATTCTCAAGTTTCCAGGCAGAAAGAATGACATAAATTATATAAAAGTGCATGCAGGGCTCTGGGCAAACCACTAGGGACAAAGGGGATGTGAAATGATTTCATACAGTAATGTAATCTTACAGATCACAGTGTACTGTATGTGTGCTGTGTGTTTCAAAGGGGATGTGAAATGATTTGAATTTGCCACCGGGCTCCGCCCCCGTGCAACGCGATGCTCGCAGGAAGTGGAGCCCGGCACACAGAGGCATCGGGCGGAGGACAGACACGCTGACACCGCAGGGGACATCGCTGGATCCAGGGGACAAGGTGAGTAACATTGCCTGGATCCAGCGATGCGATCCCGCGTGCGGCTCAGGGTTACCGCTAATGGTACTGAAATTCCACCCTGAGCCACACTCGGGAATACCGCCAGGGAGGTTAAAGGAGAATTGTACAAAAAACCAAGATTGGTTAAACCCACAAGTGCTTTTTTTTATCACAACTATTTCTTTAAATTGGCATTTGGAATTTACAAATGCAGCAATTTAGAAATTAGATGAAAGGTTTAGCATTGGGAAACACTTTTTGATAGATAAAAAGTGCCTTTTTTATACAACTTTATAGATCAGACCAAAATGAGGGACAAATGAGGAGGAAAGAGGGACAGAGGGACATTGCTCCAAATGAGGGACAGTCCCTCGCAATCAGGGACAGTTGGTAGCTATGGGTTTATTTTAACAGAGACAGAATACGTGAGACAAAATCCCTCCTGAGATGTGCAAACCTGGTGGCAATCTACTGTACAAGAAACGTCTGACCTCTGATTGCCAACAAGGGTTTCTCCACCAAGTACTAACTCATGTTTTGCGAAGGGATCAAATAATTATTTTATTCATTAAAATGCAAATCAATTTATAACTTTTTTGAAATGCATTTTTCTGGATATTTTTGTTGTTATTCCGTCTCTCACTTAAAATAAACTATTAAAGTTATAGACTGATCATTTCTTTGTCAGTGGGCAAACGTAGAAAATCAGCAGGGGGTCAAATACTTTTTCCTCTCACTGTGCTGTGTCCTGTAATCATGTAGAGGCCAGCGGGAGGAACCACCGGGTGCAGAGGGGAACTGAGAATCTGACACCCCAAGAAATTGTAGATTTTGAAGATTTCTTATGCATGTACAGTATGTGTGTTTTTTTCAGTACAGCAAATTTTGGTAATGCGGGGGCAGGAATATTACAAGAAATGCTTTGATTTTACATTTTTTTCATTCTAGTGACAAAGTCTCTTGAAAGTGATATTAGAAATGACCTTATGTTATATGAGATTTTAATGATTAGGTTTACATATGTTTTAGCAATTAAAAAACATTTTTTTTTGTTTTCTTAACTATGACATAATTGCATTAATTGGTGTTTTTTTTAATATCTGCCTAGAGTTCAGCATTAATATATATTTGCCAAAGTCTCTATAAGCTTGGTTAGTGTGTTACTTTGCTTTCATTTATAATCCGCTTTTTATTTTGATTTTAAATTACATTCACCTGCTTGAAAAAAAACAGGGCACAGGCCAATGAAGCATAGAAGTATATTACAGTAAACGTAGGCCATTTCCAATCCTATAATGCTTCTTTTATTGTTGCATTCTATAAACTAGAAATAATGGCTGCTATAATTACTAAGTGTATGTCTGTAATTAAGCCATCATCTTTTCTTAGCATGGCTCTGCGAAATTCCCGTTAAAGCTGCTTTTTGCCAGCTGTTGGGTGATCATGGTACATGCGGATCTTTATAACAAGTACGGTCAGTATGTGCACCAAGTTATTGAAGCCTTTTGTTTAAATAATGGAACATAATCTAAAATGTGACACCACCTTTGCACACATAGGAAGCTGGCTTAATGAAGGATGCTCCATATAAAGGCCAGTTAGGAGTTAATTAGTGGGTACGCTTCAGAATGTGCTGAGGACGATATCTGGCTAAATGAGACATTGTTATATTGTATCTAGCACTAGCTTTTATTTTCATTACAAATATTGAGTATAATGTTAGCCTACCTTTTTATAATAAACCACTTCAGTACCAGCCTGTAATACCCCTTCACTGCTTCATTACCAGGCATTTTTTAGGTTATCGGTGCTGTGATAATTTGACTGACAATTATTCAGTCACTGTACTCAATATATTTTATATCACTTTTTTGATACTGCTTTTTTTTAGAAAGCTTTCTTTTGGTAGTATTTAGTAACCACTGTTTTTATTTTATCTCTATGTAGATACAGTTGTGCTCATAAGTTTACATACCCTGGCAGAATTTATGATTTCCTGGTCTTTTTTCAGAGAATATGAATGAGAACACAAAAACTTTTCTTTCACTCATGATTAGTGTTTGGCTGAAGCCATTTATTATCAATCAACTGTGTTTACTCTTTTTAAATCATAATGACAGCAGAAACTACCCAAATGCCTGCGGTTTACTGAAGACAGGCAGACTAAGGACATAGATTACTGGAACCATGTCCTGTGGTCTGATGAGACCAAGATAAACTTATTTGGTTCAGATGGTGTCAAGGGTGTGTGGCGGCAACCGGCTGAGGAGTACAAAGACAAGTGTGTCTTGCCTACAGTCAAGCATGGTGGTGAGAGTGTCATGGTCTGGGGCTGCATGAGTGCTGCCGGCACTGGAGAGCTACAGTTCATTGAGGAAACCATGAATGCCAACATGTACTGTGACATACTGAAGCAGAGCATGATCCCCTTATTGGAGACTGGACCGCAGGGCAGTAGTCCAACATGATAACAACCCCAAACACACCTCCAAGATGACAACTGCCTTGCTAAAGAAACTGAGGGTAAAGGTGATGGACTGGCCAAGCATGTCTCCAGACCTAAACCCTATTGAGAATCTGTGGGGCATCCTCAAACGGAAGGTGGAGGTGCGCAAGGACTCTAACATCCACCAGCTCTGTGATGTCATCATGGAGGAGTGGAAGAGGACTCCAATGGCAACCTGTGAAGCTCTGGTGAACTCCATGTCCAAGGGGGTTAAGGCAGTGCTGGAAAATAATGGTGGCCACACAAAATATTGACACTTTGGGCCCAATTTGAACATTTTCACTTAGAGGTTTTGTTGCCAGCGGTTTAGACATTAATGACTGTGTGTTGAGTTATTTTGAGGGGACAGCAAATTTACACTGTTATACAAACTGTACACTCACTACTTTACATTGTAGCAAAGTGTCATTTCTTCAGTGTTGTCACATGAAAAGATATAATAAAATATTTACAAAAATGTGAGGGGTGTACTCACCTTTGTGAGATACTGTATAAATATATATATATATATATATATATATATATATATATATATATTTATACAGTATCTCACAAAGGTGAGTACACCCCTCACATTTTTGTAAATATTTTATTATATCTTTTCATGTGACAACACTGAAGAAATGACACTTTGCTATAATGTAAAGTAGTGAGTGTACAGTTTGTATAACAGTGTAAATTTGCTGTCCCCTCAAAATAACTCAACACACACATATATATATATATATATATATATGTATATACATATACACTGAGCAAAATTATAAATGCAACACTTTGTGTTTGCCCCTATTTATCATGAGCTGAACTTACAGATCTATGACTTTTTCTATGTATACAAAAGGCCTATTTCTCTCAAATATTGTTCACACATCTGTGTAAATAATTTTCCCCCCACATGTGTGGCATAATAAGATGCTGATTAGTCAGCATGATTATTGCACAGGTGTGCCTTAGGCTGGCCACAGTAAAAGGCTAAAAGCCCACTCTAAAATGTGCAATTTTACTGTATTGGGGTGGGGGGTCCGAAAACCAGTCAGTATCTGGTGTGACCACCATTTGCCTCACGCAGTGCAGCACATCTCCTTCGCATAAAGTTGATCAGGTTGTTGATTGTGGCCTGTGGAATGTTGTTCCATTCTTCTTCAATGGCTATGCGAAGTTGCTGGATATTTGCAGGAACTGGAACGCGCTGTTGTATACGCCAATCCACAGCATCCCAGACATGCTCAATGGGTGACATGACCGGTGAGTATTCTGGCCATGCAAGAACTGGGATGTTTTCAGCTTCCAGGAATTGTGTACAGATCCTTGCAACATGGGGCCATGCATTATCATGCGGTGATGGTCGTGGATGAATAGCACAACAATGGGCCTCAGGATCTCATTGCGGTATCTCTGTGCATTCAAAATGCCATCAATAAAATGCACCTGTGTTCGTTGTCCATAGCATACGCCTGCCCATACCAAAACCCCACCGCCACCATGAGCCACTAGATCCACAACGTTGACATCAGCAAACCGCTCACCCACACAACGCCTTACACGCTGTCTGCCATCTGCCCTGTACAGTGAAAACCAGGATTCATCTGCGAAGAGAACACCTCTCCAAAGTGCCAGATGCCATCGAATGTGAGCATTTGCCCACTCAAGTCGATTATGACGACAAACTGCAGTCAGGTTGAGACTACGATGAGGGCGACGAGCATGCAGATGAGATTCCCTCAGACAGTTTCTGACAGTTTGTGCAGAAATTCTTTGGTTATGCAAACCGATTGTTGCAGCAGCTGTCCAAGTGGCTGGTTTCAGACAATCTTGGAGGTGAAGATGCTGGATGTGGAGGTCCTGGGCTGGTGTGGTTACACGTGGTCTGTCCCTCTCCTGGGACAGCCCTGCCTATGCACTCTAAAGTTAAAACAAATCATTATCAGTCCCTCTGTTTCATAGATTCTTTCCTATGGTGTGTAAGGGTTAATCTAAACCGATGCCTCTACCTTATTATCTCTGATCTCTCATCACAGGTCATGTGCCCTCTGGCCAGGAGGAGGAGAACGGCCGGGACGGGGAGCACCTGATCTGCGATGAGAGATCTGAGATAATAAAGTAAAGGTATTTTGGCCTCTAGTGGTGCAGACTCACAGCTACAATGAAAAGACCAATGGTGGATGGATGAAGCTGGATGGCCATAGAGGAATGCTGATATGTGTTGCTTAGAATGTGCTATTTGCTGTATTATCAACTTTTGGAGTTGGTGAGTGTGGACTTTTTTAGTCACAAGTGGTGGTCTTTTTCCTCTCTGGATTGTGAAAGTCACATTGGGACAGCAAGATTCTAATCAAGACCTTTTTTACTACTTTCTTTATATTGATTGACTTTTTATTTGAGAATAATGTTTTACCATTAATGCATTAAGGCATTGCACTTTGTTATATTGATTGTTCTGTATGTTTACCCTTTTGCTAGCTGCCTTAGATATGTGATTTTAGCGTTTACGATTTTGTGCTGCCTCCTAAAAATATGTAAGAATTTGCAAAATCCTCACGGCAGACCAATAATTAGCGGAATTGGTTCTCTCCTCAGTGGAACAGGCAAATACAATTGGTTTCTGCAACCTTTGGTCAGGAGTACTCCTTCTTTTCTTAAGGATACTAAGCAGGTCCTTAATGACATCAAGGAAATTTGTGTTCATGATGACACATATTTGGTAACAGTAGACATTTCATCATTATGTACCTATAAAGCACATGAAAATAGTTTTGTTGCAGTAGAATATTATCTGACTATGGCCTCTCACATCCCTCCTAGGCAAAAAATACATATTTTGGAGTTATTACACTTCGCAATTGCCCACAACTACTTTTGGTACACTAAATACTTCTGTTTGCAGACCAAAGGAGTAGCTATGGGGTCCATGTTTGCACCCAGCCTGGCCAACCTCTTTATGTCTAGATGGGAAGAGAATTTGATCTATTCATGTGATTGGCCAGAGCTTTTTTTTTTTTTATAAAAGATACTTTATGCTGA
>BLSH010116711.1:925843-950378 GCA_018402905.1 Glandirana rugosa
TGTTGAAATTTCCCATTGAGGTGGAAGTCACCCCTTTTTTATCGTTTATTTCTTTATTATTATATCACACATGTTAACGCTATGTTCAGTATAACATTAAGTTACAGTAATTTTTTAATGGAAAGGAAAAGTTAGACGTCGAGACATTAAAAGACTTTTACGTTACGTTATACCGATGGACCTCCACAAGACATGTGTATTACACATGACTTGTGTGGGGTCTTTTTATTTAAGGACGAACACATTAACCGAATGGCTAAAAGGGTCTTCAGACGGATTCTATGTTCAGTTTATAGTCCGTAGGGGACGTTGTTTTTACAGTAAAACCACTCTGCATCCCTTTAGACGTGTTCCTTTCGGGAGTATCTCACCAAAATGACATTTTTGTTGCAGGGGATGCCTGATATTTGACTTGTATCTTAGGCAGACTTCTGGGAAAATCGGTAAGCCAATTACACAAGCAGGAATTTATTTTTCTGGGGTGTGTTCAGTACACATTATGTGTACAGAACACCTCCAGGTAGCCATATTGCATTGCATTTTCAGAAAATTACAGAGCTGCAGATTGAAAAGGAAAGGTAATTTTTTAATGACATTGAATTACAATATGACTTGTATCGCAATTGTACACACTATATTATTATTTCTTTATTTGCTATTTTTTCCCCACTGAAGGTGGAGTTACCCTTTAAAGTTGTCTACCATTAGTTTTGGTTAAATCTTTCAAGCCTTCTATAAATAATGTTATTAATGTTTGTAGCAATTTATACCATGAAGAACCCCTTTTTATTAAATCAGTATGTAATAGCCAGCACTATCAATAGGACAATTGTCCCACCTTATTTATTCACCTAAAATATTACTGTATTTTAGGGTGATGTTCTTTATTAAACTCTTCACCCTCCCTCATGTCCCTAAGCCCCCTTGCATTTAAAAAATGATATACTGTGTATATATTGAAATCTAGTAAGGAATTCTTTGCGGGAGGGGGATGTTAGTTCCAGGCTGAAAGAGTATTGCAGCATTGAATTTGCAGTATTGCAAAGCTTCTTTTTTCTATTTTAATAGGCTATTTGTTTGTTACCTGGAGTTCTGCTTTAAGTACAATGTCATTATTAAGAAGAACTAAATAAGGTGCACTTATAATGATGTTCCATTGGGATGTACAAGCAATTTATATTGATTAAATGTATATTCTGCACACCCTAGAGACATGAGCAGAGCACTCTGAGCTACAGCTAGAAGATGTGTGAATCCCTTTCTATGTGGAAAGTAAAATCTAATTTCTTCTATATGCTCCTTGTCCTTTATGCAGTCCACAGAGAAAAAAAAAGTTAATTTGCCAGTCGTTGTATTCTTTTTTGTATATCTATACACAGAAACTAGAACACTAACTAGATCACTTTGTTAAATTTTCTTTAGCTTAGCAAACCCAGTTCTTTTTAAGTTATAGCTAACGCTGTCCATCCTTTTTTAACTTAGTTGTATCATTTCCTCTTCAAATCTTCTAGTCCTTTTTACAATATGGTGTCCAAAACTATATTCCATGTTTATAATGCATGTATAAAAGTGATTTCTATGGAGCAAAAGTGAGCTCTTATATCACACGTTTTATCTCCTTTTTCAAATTTTTGCCTTTACTGTATAACAGTCACTTCTTGTTGGGCGATGTTGCATAGATTAGTGTTAACCAATATTCTAAAATTCATTCCCAGGTCTGTTTTTCCTAATTATATTTCAAGAAATGTATAGGGAGTAGTCATAAATGTGGGAAACAAACTGGCAACAAACAGGCAGCCGTGACAATATGAGGACCACAAATGGGCAATTGCAACAATTTGTAGGCATTAAGGCATGCGCCAACCACCTTCTGTCTTCATGTCTTCAGTCTACTAATCAGCTCTTTACTGATATACATTCTTCCCGTACTCTGTAGCTCTCCCTACTTTTGTACAGCTTTCGACTTACATGATCAGATGATCCTGACAGTTATACTTCTGGTAGCATAGCTATAAATAGAGTCATAAATCCTGAAAAGGTCCAGCCATGATCTAGACAAACAAGGCTACCTTTGTATTTTAAGCTGTGGCATGGTTATAGGGCTATTAATCACAACCTGCAGGAAACAAAAACAAACAAAAAAATTAAAACAGAAAGGAAAATTACAAATATATTAATTAGATCCACAGCATTTCCAAATTCCATACTTGAAACTAAAAAAATGATCACACTGATCAGGCTTGCTGGTCTATAATTTCCTAAATATGTTATAAAGTAAACCATAAATCAGTCTTGTAAAATGACCTTGGTTAAAAAAAATGAGATACAGTGTGTAATAACTGAGCTTAATACCTTTAGCACTCAGGGGTGCTATATGCTTTGTGGAGCTTAGGTTTGTTGGCATAACTATTGTGTGCCTCCTGTACTTTTCCTGTGCTGATCAAGTATGTTTGAATAGGGAGCTTTGGCTACTTCCCTACACTATATTTCCTGTCTGGAATGTTTGTAAATGCAGTTTCTTTAGAAATATAAAAAAGTTGTAATATATAGCCATTTTCGATACAAAGAGTGTTAGTGCAATTCTGTAAGCGCTGGATTGATAGCTATTGGCACCAATACCAAATACATCTGGCTACGCAAAGTTGAGTTCCGGCCGAAATATGACTTTTAAGATAAAAATACCCCTAGAATACTCATGCCTTGTGCAATGTAACAAAGGTATGCTGTAAACTATGGCCAGTTTTCTATTTGCAGCATCGTTTTCTTACTTTGTGAAGTTCCTGCATAGCACGGCCATCTCCAGCGTGGGCATCCGAAGCCACAGTGTCCTTCTTCCTGGATTCCGTGTATGCTGGCTACCCAGCATGCACCTGCTGATCTTGCACATGTGCAGTGCGGTGCAGTCTTGGTCAGCTTGACAAGCCATAGCCATGCCAAGCTGACCAAGATTTTCCATAGACACCAATGTTAAATGTTATGGGAGCAGTACCATGCTGAACTGGCCAAGATTTTTTATAGACACCAATGTAAAATGTTACTGGAGCCGTGACATGCCAAGCTGACCAAGATTTTCCATAGACGCCAATGTTAAATGTAAGGGGAGCAGTGCCATGCCAACCTGACCAAAATCTCCCAGGAGCCAATGCAAATTGGAAATGATGTACAGTGCCGCGGCCCCTAAAGGAGGAAGTGAAATTAGACATAGGCATAAATCAGGTAAATGAACAGAAAAAAAATTGTGCGGCCATGCTACACTGTAACCATGTGAGCTTTTTATAATTATCTTCACACAAATAGAGCTTTATTTTGGTGATATTTAATCACTGCTGGGTTTTTTTAATTTTTTACTAAAAAAAAAGACTGGAAATATTGAAAAAAAAAAAAAGTTTTTTCTTAGGTTTTTGGCAGTAAATTTTGTAAATAAGTCATTTTTCTCCTTCACTGATGTGTGCTGATGAGGCTGCACTGATTAACACTGATAGGCTGCACTGACGGGCACTGATGAGGTGCACATATGGGCATTGATAAGGCGGCACTTATGGGCACAGATTATGTGGCACTGATGAGGAGGCACTAATATGCCGCACTTATGGACACTGATAGGTGGCACTGATGGGTGGCACTGGTGGGCACTGATAGGTGGCACTGGTGGGCACTGATGGGTGGCACTAGTGGGCACTGATAGGCAGCACTGGTGGGCACAGATAGGCGGCACTGATGGGCTTTGATGGGTGGCATGGATGGGCACTGATGGGCAGCACTGATAGGCGGCACTAATAGCCAGCACTGACTGTCATCACTAATGGGCACTGATTGGTGGCTCTTGCGGACACTGATTGCTGGCACTGATTGCTGGCACTGTAGGGCACTGATTGCTGGCACTGGGGTGGGCACTGGTTGCTGGCACTGGTGGCATGGCTCTTTACACAGATCAGGGTCGCGCCATGTCCTGGCAACGTGGCGCGGCCGCGATCGGCGTGCTGCGCACCCCCTAGGGCATGTGATGTCCTCCCAGGACAAGAGCTGCACCTCCCCTCCATCATTTGACGGTGGGCGGGTGGCGAGTGGTTAAGGATGCACATTAGTGCTGCATGGTTAGGAGTGAAACATGTGGGTGGAACTCCACTTTAAATTCCCCTTGTTTAGACTGAAGACTTTAAATGTTCCCTGCTTTACCCATACCTTTATAGCTAGTTCCCCCTTGGTGTATGGCTAGCTTGAGCAAGGGTTGTGTATAGATCAGCATTTTATTGTTTCAAAGCTTGTGTAAATTTAGTTATCTCTCACAGACCTGCCATTGTGTTGGCCAGGAGTGCCCTTATAGCATTTAAATATCTTGAACTTCCATAGGAAACAATCATTGGGAACAGGGCCAACCAAACAGAAGTAGTTTAAGCATACGCATTGTAAAAGTACATGTGTTATAGTCAGTGCTGGGACAAACTCACCCGGTACCCAGGGCGAAGATGTCAAACTGTGATCCCCTGTGTGAGCCTAATTGTCTTCTGTAGCTGGTATCCCACTCCCAGATGCCACCACTCTTTTCTCAGTATCACTGTGTAGCTCCAGGTCTATTATTATTATTCACAGGGACCTGGATGTGCACAGTGACTTTGTGGAACCTTCCTGCTGTGTGTTCTGTGCTTCTGCCATACTCCTGGAGTTGATGGTGAAAGCACCAAACTGGCCAGAGGCTAAATGAAAGACAGGGCACACATGTGATGGAGTATACTTAAGAACTTTTGCAAGTATGTGAGCATGGGGTTGGGGGTGGGGCGTATGGGAAGGGGCTAATATCACACAATTCATGACATGCTGAGATAAAGGTTATAGTTGCAGTATACTGCAGTCAATTTCAGGGTTTAATATCGTTGTACATATGTAGTGTGTTGTAGCAAAATGTTTGTCTAACTGTGCTCTGGTTTGATAGTGGCAAGTCTGCCAGGTATTAAAGTAGAACTATAGGCAAAACTTTTTTTTCCATTTTGGATAGAGCAAGGGAAGGTTATAACCCCTGTCAGATTTTTTTTCACCATCTGTGTCCCATTGTGGAGATTTTACTTCTCTTCTCATAGCCAAACAGGAAGTGAGAGGAAATCCCTGCAAATTAAGAAAATTCCCTTTGTCCCCATTCAAAGATTTCTCCTCTATTACTGTTCTGGGGACAACCCAAAACTTACCAATGATAATGGTAAACAGGACACATAGAGAAGGGGAATCTCCTGAATGGGGACACAGACAGCAATAAAAACTGACGGGGGTTTTAATCCCTCTCCACTCTATCCAAAACTAAAAGAAAAGTTTTGCCTTTAGTTATACTTTAAATTCTAGCAATATGGTCTTCTAAACAAACAGCTGTGACTTGACAATGCAGATGAAAAAATGGACAGTTGGCAACAAACAGGCAAATATTACAACCTGTGGGCAACAGCCTATAAATCCTAACAATGCGTGAACAACAAAGGGGCAATTGTGACAATATGCAGGCAATAAATGAGCGACTGCAACAATATTGTATGTAAGCGATAGGGTCTGGGTCTAAGTCACAATTTTGCTAGACAAATGTTTAATCCATAAACTTCAGGGAAATGGATTTGGTTAAAGGAGATCTAAAGTCACAGCATAGACTTTCATTTTATTACATTAGCATTGTAATACAAACAACAGTTATATTTGACAATCCAATATAAGCTTTCATGTTGTGTGTGCTGCCAGTCTGCTGACCATCTCTATCCACAACTTCATGGATTCCCTGCCTGGTTTGCAGCTTCTCCTCAGTTGTTTACCTTTCATTTTTAAAGCGGAGTTCCACCTTTCCTTAGGTTTATTAAAAGTCAGCAGCTACAAAAAGTGTAGCTGCTGACTTTTAATAAACCGGCACTCACCTGTCTCCCGGTCCAGCGATGGAGCCGCACGGAGCCTCGCTCCTCTCCCCCTCGCCTCCGCGGCGCCGGCATTGCTACTGTGGGCACCCGGCCGCAGCTTCACGGCCGGGCGCACACTGCGCATGCGCGAGCGGCGCTGCGCATTGTGATTGGTCCCGAAGTCTTCTAGGACCTGTCCTGTGTCCCAGAAGACTTCGGGAGGGAGGGGGAAGGAGTCCTTCCACTTCCGATCGCCTAAGGCGACCGGGACGGAAGTACCCCTAAAAATAGGGTATCCCCACCCCCCCTCCTCCCCAAAAGCTCAGTTTCAGCATCTGGAGCTGGGGAGGAGGACTTAAAGCGGAAGTTCCACTTTTGGGTGGAACTCCGCTTTAAGGACTACATGTCCCATTGTACATTACTGCCGGAAAGCAGTGTTTCCTGTACTGACTTCGCCTCCTGAAACTCCTCCTTTTAGCTCCTCTGTAGTTCAGAAGCCTCTGTGAATTATGTGACACAGCAGTGCCTACTCAAAGGCAGGGTTGCCAACCATTAGTAAATTTAAATGTAGGGACTGTTTGTAAAAATCTGTGATTTTTTTTTACAACTGTCCTTACATATCAGGGGCTGAAAATTTGTCACGCTGGGTTGACTTTTTAAGTGTAAATCAGGCAAATTATTTATTGTGTTTCCATATATTATGTTTATACTGTAGTATGCCATGCCTTTTGCCTGGTTGCACTTCCATACACATCCAACAGTTCCTGACATGAACTCACTGTGGAGCAGAGACCCGGATTCTACCGTCTGGTGCCCGTATCCTCCACCACTTGTAACATGGGGGACCGTAAGTTCTCGTGGTAGATGCGTTTTGAGGCGATTCACGACAGCCAGGGTCTCTTTTTTAAGGACCTGGTAGCCCATTTTTATTAAAAAGCAAAAAGCCTGTAACAAAGTTTTTCCCACACAGGGTTTTCACTTCGGAGCAGGAAAGTAAATCACTCACGGTAAAATACCAAACCTCCTGGCTTACTGGTCAGCACTGCTGCTCACGCTCAGACCTCTGTCCCTTGTACCAGTGTCCCGGGTTCGTATACACTCTACCCCGGATGACACTCTCTCTGGCTGCTATGGTCCAACAGATAGGGCCTAGGGTTGCCACATCATCCCTTTAATCCAGGACACACATTAATTACACAGGGTCTGTGACTGATTAAGGTGGTAATTAAACTCACTTGGTGCCCTATCTGCATTAAATTGGCCTCAGAACCTGTGTACTTCATATGTGTCTTAGATTAAAGGGATGATGTGGCAACCCTAATAGGGCCTCCTGTCTGCTCTCAGACAGACCCGTGCAGACATGCACGCTTCTCCCTTGCAGGCCTGGATTCCTCGGGAGGGTGGAGCTGAGAACCTTGGTCCTGACTCTCCTATCAGGCCCACACACACCTGGACAATCAAAGTCCTGGCTGCTTTAAAAACCTGGTCCCAGGATGGAGACTTCCTCCCTCCCAAATCGCTGAGATAACTCCAGGCTCCCAAATGGATCTAACAAAGCTTGGAGGAAACACTGTGACACTGGTTAAATATTGATTGTGTTAGTTTTCACTAGGAGTTCTGTCATTTTTCAGGTTCTCAATAAAAAATATGCCCCTTCAGTAATTTTTCCATGTTTGTCAGTAAAACAGGGCATGGTGAATACGTTCCGCAGAATTCAAGGAAGTTAATGTATGGAATCTTCAAAAAGTAGGTTTACAAACTTTAACACCATTCAGATTGATAGGAGTGATCTAGAAATAACTTAAATTCAATGTGGAAATGAATATAATGACCAAAGATATGCTTTAAATGGTTTAGGTCAACAGCTCAATAATACTATTGTTATCAACTCCCATAAAAGCTTAATAAACCTAGACCTGGTACACACTATACGTTTTTTTTCCGTTCAGCCCAAAAAAAAAGCTGTCAGCTCCTGTCGCAGCTGCTGTACTAACTATGCAAAGTTAGTACAGGGATCTCCTCCGCTGAGCTGTTGTGTTCTGACAGGGGGACAGCCCCCCCAACCAGGACACTCCGATCAATGCTTTCTGTCATTGGCTGAGAGCGATGATTGGGAGTCGGTCGGCTGCTGGTTTTCCAGCATGCTCGTCCAACAGAAGCCAGCCAAACGGGGTGGCATATGCACGGGCCGAATGTCAGACATTTTTTTTTACCGGCCGATGTCTCCCGTCATTCTGCTTGTGTGTACGGGGCTTTAAGCTGTGTTGTTTTGTAGAGCAGTGGTTCTCAACCCCGGTCCTCAAGTACCCCCAACAGGCCATGTTTTGGGAATTTCTCTTAGATAAAACAGCTGTCCAAAATACCAAGCCATTGACTCTGATTTAAAGCACCTGTGCAAGATAAAGGAAAGACAATGAAGCACCCCGGAGGGGAGTGCGACTCAGCGCTAAAAACCTCTGTCTGGAGTATATAAAATATATGTGAATTAATAAGTCACACTTATAAAGATAGTATAACAGAAAAGCACAATGATATAGGTTGCAGAGTCTCTTAAGCAGTGGGCTAGGGGCTACTAGCAAGCAGCTGGCAATTAGCATGTAAAAGTATTCTTTTTGTAGCAATATCTCTACTTGCTGATGACACTAAGCAGAGTTTGTTGAGGCTGATTTTGGCAAGGGCTGGGAAAAATTCAAAAGGAAGGAGCTTGGGAGAAAGAACAGAAGTGCCAGACCATATCTATTGCAACATGGTTTATTTAAGGGTTTAAAATATATGAGAGCGGTATAAAATGCACTCACATAGTGCTGTGTCAATAGGGCTTATCTGTAGCGGCGCTCAGCTGAACCACTGGAGATTCCAACAGTCCGTGGGAAGATCCCTTGTGCGGAGTTGTCCCGAAGATGTGGGGAAGGGAAAGCCGCGGGCTCTTCTGTCAGAGATTCGAACAGTCAGCTGGAACAATGCCTGTCTCACATTGCGGCCAATCAGAATGTGTTTCAGAGGTTAAGGCCACGCCTCCTTTGTCCACTGCAAGATAAAGGAAAACCTGAAAACATGGCCTGTTGAGGGTACTTGAGGACTGAGGTTGAGAACCACTGTTGTAGAGCTGGTAGCATGTCCTTGAAATGCATGTCATGCCTTTAGCATGTAAGAGATGACCCAGGGTTGGCTGAGGTGGAGAAAATAAAGTAATGCAATTAGGGGTAAGACATTGATCATCTTTCACAGGCAGCTCACTATAAGCATGTGTATAGAGCTGTCCTCTATCTTCATTTATTAGGATTCCTGACTCTGACTGCTGTAGCTGGATGGAGGGGGGAGGCAGCATATTCAGCATACTATTCCTCCCTCCTCCATCCTCCTCCAGTAGACCTGTCTTCACTGCTGCCATTATTACTGTTCTGATGAGAGTAGTGGCACTGATGTCTAGCTCTCAGTCAACAGAAAGAGTTGGGGACCCAGAATTACAGTAAGTTCACTACCTATCTGGAATCTCAGATCCGGCAAGTTCCCAATTATGGTGATGAGAAGGGAGCAACTTACCATGCTTCACCCCCCAACATGAATAATCTCTTCTCGGGGCAACTGCCCTTCCTGTCCCCATCCCATCCCTGGTTATAGTAATACAAATGTATTACAAGCACTCTTGCTAGGTTACTTTGCTTGTGTAGCAATAATCTTGGAACTGTGTCATGGTATATAATGACTACCTGTGTTACTGACCCCCACATTTAATTTCACATTAATAAACCTGCTGCAGGCTAAAACGCCTGATGTTCTCCTGTGTCGACTGGTTTTGTTACTTTCCGACCTCTGCAATGTCCTAATATCTGGCAGCTGTTGCTGGCATATTGTTCTAATTCTTTGGAGATTCCTCAGGCAACATTTCATATTTTGGGTCTGTGTCTATCTATGTCCTTATTGACCTATGGCTTAAGGCTGCATTCAGTTCCCATTAAAAAAAAAATAGGTTAAAGAGAGTAGTTGCTGTTTGTGTTATATAGCACATAGAAAAAAAGGGTATCCCAGTGTTTTATTTGTATTTGTGCTTGAAATTACAGCTTGTACTTTGTTTAATTCAAGCCTCAGTTGGTTAGTTATACAAAGTGTAGTGTTCTTCCTCCAAGCCTTTGTTATTCATAATGGCAGTACAGGAACGCCTGAGCTATGGCCCATGCTTGATTCCTAACACCACTTGTACAAGCCGATTTATTTTGGATGCTGCCGATTTAGGGCGTTGTTGGAAACTTTGGTAGTAACAAGAAGTTTGCGCATCTTAACAGTGTCAATGCAAAATCCACATAATATTTGGAAGAAGTAAACCTAAGGCGTACGTAAACCCAAACAATAAACTTTTATTTGTTCCCTTTTTTGCTGTTTAATGTACCATGGGCGCATTTTTGTTGTATCCATGCAAAAAATACCAGGTGGTTCTGCCAGAAATTTTGTGAGCTAACATAGAATAAAGAGAGACAATGCAATTACAATACAATGTAAGAGTCCCTACTCATGGGAACTTACAATCTAATAGGGTAGGGCAAGTGGTACAGAAAGTAATAACTGTGCATATGGAAGAGACAGGATTGGCTTTCCTGAAGAGATGAGTTTGCATAGATCCCCTAAAGATAGACAGCGTAGGAAATAGCTGTGCAGATTGGGGTAAGGGGTTTCAGATAGGAGGAGCTCTGGAGAAGTTGTGAAGGTGAGCATAGGAGGAGGCGATGAAATTGCTAGAGAACAGGAGGTCTTAGGCGGACTGGACGGTTTGGATGATGATGGGTAAGCTTGGTTGCTTTGTATGTTGTTAGCATTTTATTTTATACGCTGGGCTAGTGAAAGTCAGTGGAGGGATTGCCAGAGAAGGGCAGCAGGCAAAGATTGGTTAGTAAGGTGAATGACTCTAGCAGCAGTATTCATAATAGACTGAAAGTGGAATAGCCTGTGTATAGGTAGGCCAAAGAGAAGGTGCAATAGTCAAGGCGGGAGAAAACCAGGGAGCAAATTAGTAGCTTGGTTTTGTCATCGGTTAAGTAGGGGAGAGTTTTAGAAATGTTGCAAAGGGTAAGACGGCAAAACTTAGTCAGTACTTAGATGTGGTGCCCGAATGAGAGGATTACACCTGGCACCCTGGCATGTTTCACAAGACTGATAGTTGTGTTTTTTTAAAAATGTTTTTTTTTTTTAGAATAAGATAGGGGAGAATAGACATCACCAATAAATAAATAAAAGGGCATGGTGCAAGGGATACAGCATTAGGGTGAGAGACACATGAGGGAAATGGGGAATAGGGGGTACTCTCCACCCAACTCCGAGAACTGCCAACCTCAGGAAGGGAAAATATTTTGAAACTCTTGTGACTTACGAAATGTAGTCCAGATGGCCCAGGTCATGGTATGTTTATCCTATGTGCTCATGCTCCTCTGCTAGTAAATATCCCATGGCTATGAGTGAATCCATTTCCAGTACCCACATCCGGTGAGCTCCAATGTATAGGCATGATAACTCTAGCAACTGTCAAAAAATGGCGAAGAATGTCACATTTCCCGGCTTTGAACCTGGCATTAAAAACAATAGGGTGCTTTGAGGGATATTGGGGGCAAAAGTCCCTATCACTTTACAATAAAGTTGTAGGATAGAAGCCCAACATCTCTTAATCGGGGGGCAATCGGCCCACATTTGAAGCATAGTATCCTCTTGACTCCCACACTGCCAACACAGTGATGGTTGTGCTTTTGATTTCAAAGGTAAAGAACAGGCCTGGAACGGGATGCCCAGAGTAAGGCCTACATGACTGTGTTTGCAGTACAGGCTGTTTCTGGGCAAATAAAATTTGCAACTGATTGGTCAAGAGCAGGGTGGGGCAGGATGTGGCAGGGCGGTGTCCCCAGGGGTTTGTAGAGTAGAGGGTGGGGACTTTTGGTTCAGTTGAGGTTTGGACAGCAGAGAAGAACATTTTGTGAGCCGTTTCAGGTCTGTGCTTTTAGGTACACTATGGCTAGCATTAAAAGCATGCTCTCTCAGATACGAGCAGCAGTGGTGGCAAATGGTCCTCAGTGGCTTGAATCACATATGCCTGAAATGCTGCAGGGGTCCGGGCAGGCTCATGCTACACCTGCCCCCCCAGTTGTCACGGGCGAGGAGGTCTCAGCCTCCTGCACGCATCAGGTCCGGCCGCCACACTAGGAGCCCCATTAGGGACCCTTCAGCCCCCAGCGCCAAGAAATAGTCCCCTCGTGCTGCTGGACAGGCTGGGAGGAATGCTCTATACTGGCAGGACCAGGGTGGGAGTTCCCAGTCTGCCGTACTCTCCCTCCCCCTTCCTACCTTTAGTCCGGACCATCCAGCCGGCTCAGCAGGGCTCCCTCCTGCTGCCAGTGCGGCCCAGCATGGGAGAGATGCAGCTACAGGTGCCAGTCTGTCTCTAGGTGCGGCTGGGACTCCGTCAGGAAGAAGCCGAGGTTCCAGGCGCCCTGCCCCATCATCTCCGCCCCCGGTTCCGGCACACAGGATGGCATCGTCGGCCAGTCAGAGTGCTGCACGTGGGAGGAAGGAGGAGAACGTCTGTTCGGCTGCAGCTGATGACGTCATCCATGAGCGCCCAGCTGGGGCTTGCACCGTTAACCCTTCCCTGGATGCGGCTGTTCTCAGTGAAGATGAGCGGTCTGAGGGTGAGCTGTCTGCCTCTGAAGCTGGAGAGGTGTCCCAGGGGGAGGAGGAGGCTACTGCTGGAGGTCAGTGGGGATCCGGAAGGACGGCTGTACGGCGGCAAGTACAGTGTCAGCCTGTTAAGTCTGCATCTTTGTCTGTTCCTTTGCCTGTCATATCTCCTGTTCTTAGTTCTGTTCTTCCCTCTTCCCTTAATGGCACAGATGCTGCAGATCTGGTTATCAGGGTGCAGGGATCTGTTGGTGCGCAGCGTGGCGGGGGAGCTGCCTCTCAGGGGGTTCGCCGGTGTTAGCTTGGATGACTGCGGGGGAACAGAGTGCGCCCGTCCCTGGAATTTCGCGTTCATCACCGGGTCTTCCCTGCGGTGGCACTAGCGTGCACAAGAGGAGAGCACTTTCATCTCGGTTTCTGTTGTGAGTTCGACAGATGTTGCAGAAAAGACTGCGGTGGAAGCTAAGAAGACTGATGGGGCCTCCAATGGAGTGCGCTTGGCAGATTCGGCAAAATGCGAAGTCTACGTGTGCTTCAAGGGCCCGTTAGGTGCGCATCTCAAGCCGGAAGTGCGGGAGAAGATTTGGAAAGGGGAATATGAATACATTGAGATAGTCTCCTTGCTGCCCCTTGAAAAATTTAATTTGGACAAGGTGAAGCCGGATGAAAGTAAGAAGGAGGAGGAAGAGAAACAGCGTTATCGCTCATTTCCCAGAACTTTTGGAAATTGGCTGCAGGCGCTCAATATACTGGCCAGTGTGATAGGTGAGAAAGCATCGGAGAATTGCTCTGCTCTTTTTTGCCATCTGGACTCTATTAGTGAGGCCCAGAGAATGTATGGGGGGGCTAGCATGGTTGCGCTATGATAAGCAGTTCAGGCAACGTAAGGCGGTAAGACCTTCTCTCAGGTGGGACCACAAGGACATAAGCTTGTGGATGAAATTGATGACCCAGGCCAGGGCCAGTACTCACCCCTTTCAAGAGGGGGCCGGGGGTGCATCTACCTCAGCATCAACGGCCGTCCAACGCAAGGGGTACTGCTGCCAGTTTAATGACAGGACCTGCAGATTCGGGGGATCCTACTGTTATCGTCACGTATGCTCCAGCTGCGGGGGCTCTCATCCGTTGTCCAAATGCCCTAAAGAAGGAAAAAGAACGTCAGCCAATGCTGGAAAGAGGGAGAACTCCGGTGAGGGTGGCAAAAATTGCACCCTTTCTCAGTAGGTACCCAGACAGGGCCGCCGCACAGTTCTTGTTTCAGGAGTTTTCTGTTGGGTTTCTGATTCCCTGTACGTTGTCCAGTACCCCCCGGAAGTGGCTAACTTGCGCTCTGCATACTTGCATAGTGAGGTGGTTTCGAACAAATTGGCGAAGGCAGTGTCCTTGGGGAGGATGGCGGGCCCGTTTTTGGTGCCTCCGCTTGCAGACCTGGTGGTGTGGTCCCCAAGAAGGAACATAATAAATTCTGTCTTATTCACCATGTGCGGTGTCATACGCCTCCTTTCATGATGCCATTGCGTGGGTGCGCAAGTTCGGCAAGGGCGCACTGTTGGCCAAAACTGACATTGAATCAGCTTTTAGATTAATTGCTCATCCACCCAAAGAGTTTCTGGTTGATGGGTACCTTTTTTGAAACATTTCGCTCATTTCTTGAATAGGTGGTGCGGGATCTGTGAGGTTTGAAGTCCATTATACATTATTTTGAAGATTTCCTGGTTATCGGCCCTCCGGGGGGGGCGCAAACCTGCCGGATCCTGTTGTCCACGGTCCAGTATGTGTTTGAAGTTTTTGGGGTGCTTTTGGCACCGGAAAAAACTGAGGGTCCAATTGAGGAACTAAAATTTTTGGGTATCATTATTGGTACTATTAGGATGGAATGTAGGCTTCCCATTGACAAGTTGGAAGATCTTCGGGAAACAGTTAGCAGTGCTCGTTGTTGCAAAAAATTCAATTTTCAGGAAGTGTCTTCGGTCTGCCGGTTTTATTCCTCCTGACTTTGCTTCCCATTCTTTTAGGATTGGGGCGGCCACAGAGGCTGCCAGGTGGGGCCTGGGTGATAGGGTACTTCAGTGCATTAGGCGCTGGGAATCCCACCGTATCAGTTTGTATGTCCGTCCTCATCTCTCACCCGGCTGGTTGTCATGTTTTTCCTGTTTTTCAGTCTACCGTTCTGGGTCATTATTCCGTTTGTCTTTGTCCAATTTTGCTCTGGTCTTTATGTGTTGCTTGTGATTACAAAACGTATGTGTTTTTCAGACAAAGAATGCTTGGTGTGAATACTCGGCCACTCCTATGTTTATTGGGGTGCCCAGAGGGCTGCAGTAAGACCAGACAGCAGGAATTTGGGGGTACAACCAATGTGAGATGGATCGGTGTCCCGGGCATGCTGTGGTCCCGTGTGCTGCCAGAAGTACATCGATATGCCAGGTTGGATAGACCCCCGAAAACCCCAGGGTTTTTTTTTTCTTTGTTTGATTCATAGCTCATGGGATGACGCAGCCACCACGGCGGCTTCACTGACTTGTGGAACATTCTTGTCTCTATTGTTGCATGTTGGGGGCAAGGATCTTGGGCTTCGTGCTGCGTGGGAATTGATAAGAAATGTTAAGCTTGATTTTCTGCGTTTAAGATCCTTTTTCCCTGACACCGTTGTGATGTGGTCCAACATTGTAGGCAGATCCGCTTGCCTCCAAATACCTGGATTGAAGAGAGTCAATATTATTTTAGTATGGGGTAACAGTTTATCTTTCATGGAATGTAATAGAGTTGTATTCTGTTGAATCTTTTTGTTAATAAAAGGCTGCTATGGCCATTTAAATTTCAATTATTGGTGGTTGTATCTTATTTATATAAGGCGGGTAAGGCAGGAGGCGTGTTATGGTCTTGACAGCCAAAATTTTGCAATACACTAGTCACGTCAGGGGAGAGGGAGTGAAGAAGGAAATATTACAAGCTCTGTTTTTGACTGATTAAGTTTGGGGAAATGATGTGACATTCATGTTGATGTGGCTGAGAAATAAAGAGATGGGGTTTTGATAGATCAACCTATCAACCTCCTGTTAGACTCTGTATATCAGCACTAGGAAAATAAGGGCCAGCATTCCCTCTAGCTAACATATTAATATAATATACTATAATATAATTGGCAGAGGGGTAAATGTATAACTTCTCCTTCACTGCCCAATCAGTAAGCTGTATGTCCAATAAGCTGGGTGTATGTCCAGGCCTGGTTATATTGCTGTAGCTGCAGTGGAGGTGCCAGATGTGGCTATGATGTTTTACCAGGGTGTCTGCATTACAAAACTGGCTGCAGACAACGAGGAAGCCTTTGGCAGGTAAAATAGTGCCCACATATGCATTTCAACTGTATTTAGCTGTCTGCCTGGAGTTTTGCTTTAAATCCCCAGTAACAAGGCATATAAGCATATCATTCCTTTGTAGCCTATGCAAATGTCAGAACAATTGAAGACTTACTGTAACAGTCTATCCTATTTGAAAGGGATGGATAATAAAGGCTGCATTTTAGTATAATACCGTTAGTGAACTGAGGTTGGCGAGTTCAGTAGCCTTGACTTTGGAAAGCTGTAGAAAATAAATGTTCTAGCCATCTGAATTTTACTAGTTTGTTATTAACAATGGCACTTAAATAATGTCAGCTTTACTTGAATAAATGTATTTGCACAATATGAATTCTGCATTATAATGAATCCTTTATTGTAAAATGCGGAAGTCAATTTGGCTCAGGCAGAATATTAAACACTCAGCTTCGACAAATCTGTACTTCGTTGTGTTGATGATAAGAATGGCCTTCAATAGCTTTATATTTAAAAAAAATCTCAATTTACACTATTGAAACTGCGTTTATAAAAATGTAGACTTGTAAGCTGCTAATGACTGCTGTGGTACCATGAAAAAGTTTATCAGATGAAAGTAGTGAAGAATTATGTTCTATGGTGTAAACCTGGGGCTCCTATTTAGACAAAAGGTATCTTCAAACAATCAATGAAATTCACAGTTGTTCCATATACATAAACATTTACCTTGCTGTGTCCTTGCTTCCTTCACTACGAAAGCTTTTAAAGCGGAGTTCCACCCACATTTTTCACTCCTCACCATGCAGCACTAATGTGCATCCTTAAAATGAATTCGCAATTTTTTTCTGTTTGCTTACCTGATTTATGCCTATATCTAATTTTGCTTCCTCCTTTAGGGGCTGCAGCGCCGTATGTCATTTCTGGTTTTGCATTGGCTCCTGGCAGGTCTTGGTCAGCTTGGCACGGCACTGCTCTCATTACATTTAACTTTGATGTCTATAGAAAATTTTGGTCAGCTTGGCATGGCTGTGCCATGTCAAGCTGACCAGGATTGCACCGCACTGCACACGCCCGAGATCAGCAGGACACTGCGGCTTCAGATACCCACACTGGAGATGGCCGCGCTATGCAGAAACTTCACAAAGTAAGAAAACGATGCTGCACAAATAGAAAACTGGGCATAGTTTACAGCATACCTTTGTTACATTGCACAAGACATGAGTATTCGAGGGGTATTTTTATCTTAAAAGTCATATTTCGGCCGGAACTCCACTTGAAAGTATGACAATGTGTGGGGATAATGGCTGGCAGACACTTGCCTACTTTAAATATGTGTGCTAATAGAAAATGAACCCCTTAGTTATGTCCAAAGTTTTAGTAAATAGGTGCCTTTACATTATTTAAAATGGATATAAAGCAATTTTTTTTTAGTTTTGAATAGAGTGGTATTCCTGTCAGATATTTAATGCTCTCTTTGTTTCCACTGCGCAGATTCACCCACTCTATCTGCCCTGGTGACCATTGTCACCAGGAATGAAAGTGCAAGGAAATCCAAATTAGAATTGTCACCAGAGCAGCAATAGTGGGAAAATGTTCTTATGGGGACACTTCTTCCAACAACAACTGTCCTATTGGGTCTACAGAACTGCTTGAGGTTTTACCCAACTTTATCCCTAAAGAAAGAAATGCTTTAGATACAGTATACTTTAGGATTGAACTGATTTCTAGGCTAAATGTAAACTAGCATCTAGCAACTTAAAGTGTTACTAAACCCACAACAGTAAAATATGTCTGTATGTGCAGCATAGCATGCTTGTTATACTCACTGTGGAACCTAAGGGGTTAATCCTTTGCATTGTGTAAAACTGCTCTTTGCTCCTATATGGACAGATCCTCCCCTCCTTCAGGGTCTCTCTTGGCAAGGCCAGATACTACACTGAGGGCAGTAAAGCTGCACATGCTCAGTTTAGTCTCTGTTGCTGGAGATAACTAGTCCTTGTTCTCAGAGCTAGCCAGGTCACATGATATTGACATCACACATGTGGGCATGTATAAAGGCTATAGTGGAGATCTCCTCCAACCTGAACACTCAGCACTTGGGTAGACCCTGCAGTTTATCATGTGACCATGGTATACAGATCAGTCAAAAAGGTATATAGTGGCAATATTTTAATGTATAAAGATATATAAGCTGTGGGCACTGTGTTCAGATGAACTATTTTCATATCACTGGGTTTAGTAACACTTTAACCGCTTGCCGACGGCTGATCGGCATTTGACGGCGACAAGGTGGCTCGATTGCGCGGATCGCTGTCATATGACGGCGGCCGCGAGATCGAGCCCAGTGAGCGCGCGTCGCCGGAGGCGTGCCCCCGCGCTCACTGTGTCCGGGGAGGGCCAGGGAGCGGGTGCGGCGGAGTCGATCTTTGCTGGCCACCCGCGATGCCCCCCCCCCCGGAGTGAAAGAACAGAGGTCCGTGTAAGTAAACACGGACCTCCGTTCTGTGAGAGGGGGAAGGGCTGTGATCACAGCCTTCCTCTACATGGAAGGTGTGATCACTTCCCTTCCCCAGCTAGGGCAGTCCCCCCACAGTTAGAACACGCCCAGGGAACACAGTTAACCCTTAGAGCGCCCCCTGCAGGTTAACCCCTTCACTGCCAATGGCATTTACACAGTAATCAGTGCATTTTTATAGCACTGATCGCTGTATAAATGCCAATGGTCCCAAAAAAGTGTCAAAATGTTCCGACATGTCCGCTGAAATATCGCAGTACCACTAAAAATCGCAGATCGCCGCCATTACTAGTAAAAAATAAAAAAAAAATAAAAACCCCAGAAATGAATTCTCATCATCCATAAACGCAACCACTTTTGTGCAAACCAATCAATAAACGGCGATTGCGATTTTTTTTATCACAAATATGAGGAAGAATATAAATCGGCCAAAACCGATGAAAAAAATGTTTTTTTATATTTTTTTTTTGGATTTGTATTTTAGCAAAAAGTAAGAAATTTGTGTTTTTTTGCAAAATTGCCACTCTTCTTTTGTTTATAGCGGTGATCAGAAATGACGCAGCGGTGATCAAATACCACCAAAAGAAAGCTCTATTTGTGGGAAAAAAAGGACGCAAATTTAGTTTGGGTACAACGTTGCACGACCGCGCAATTGTCAGTTAAAGCGACGCAGTGCCGAATCGCAAAAAGGGCTCTGGTCCTAAAGTGTGAAATCCTTCCGGGGCTGAAGTGGTTAAGGTACTCTGCTGATAAGCTTTGCATCTGTGTAATTGGCATCAGTTTGAAATGTTTCTGAGATCATTCAAAAATCACTGACTGGTGCATTTGATCAGCAATAGACATCATTCTAAGCTGCAGTTTCACTGCTTCAAGTGGGTTTTGAATTTTCATAGACTTGGCCCTAATTCCTTGTTTTAGCTTGCTGCAATCAAATGTGATAACGATACCCATGAATGATAACCTTGGATATCTGACCCTGTGCTGAACCATCTTGCTTTTACTTTCAAATTACATCTGGCAGGGTGAGTGAAATTAGGGTGGTGCATCAGGAGACTTCCTGAGTTGTGCCTTGCTATTTACCATACTTACAGTATCTCACAAAAGTCAGCACACCCCTCATATTTTTGTAAATATTTTATTCTATCTTTTCATGTGACAACACTGAAGAAATGACACTTTGCTACAATGTAAAGTAGTGAGTGTACAGCTTGTATAACAGTGTAAATTTGCTGTCCCATCAAAATAATTTAATACACAGCCACATGTCTAAACCGTTGGCAACAAAAGTGAGTACACCCCTAAGTGAAAATGTCCAAATTGGGCCCAAAGTGTCAATATTTTGTGTGGCCACCATTATTTTCCAGCCCTGCCTTAACCCTCTTGGGCATGGAGTTCACCAGAGCTTCACAGGTTGCCACTGGAATCCTCTTCTACTCCTCCATGACGACATCATGGAGCTGATGGATTTTAGAGACTTTGCGCTCCTCCACTTTCCATTTGAGGATGCCCCACAGATGCTGAATAGGGTTTAGGTCTGGAGATATGCTTGGCCAGTCCATCACCTTTAGGCCTCATATACACGGCCGTATGTTTAAAAATAAGCAAAACGTTGGGTCCGGTCAGGGAAAAATCTTCGTTTTTATTGTTCTGCATCGGCCTTAGTGAGCGTTAGTGAGCGTCGGCATCATAAGGCGTTTTTTTTTTTTAAATTGTCTGCTATTTTTCAACCTAAATACGTCGGCGTCAAAAACGCCGGTTAACGCCGGTATGGCGTTAGTGGGCGTTAGTGAACATTTTGCAGCGTCGGCGTCAAAAACTGCAAAATGTTACAGCTTCAGAATGCGCTGGCCGTGGGTTCTAGCTTCATCTCACTAACGCCGACGCCCTCTACAGCTAAAAAACATTGACGTTTTTATACGGCCATTGACTAACATTGAGAGCTGCATAAAACGTCCATGTGTATGAGCTTCTTTAGTAAGGCAGTGGTTGTCTTGGAGGTGTGTTTGGGGTCGTTATCGTGTTAGAATACTGCCCTGCGGCCCAGTCTCTGAAGGGAGGGGATCATGCTCTGCTCCTGTATGTCATAGTACATGTTGGCACTCATGATTCCCTCAATGAACTGTAGCTCCCCAGTGCCGGCAGCACTCATGCAGCCCCAGACCATGAGACTCCCACCACCATGCTTATCTGTAGGCAAGACACACTTGTCTTTGTACTCCTCACCTTGGTCTCATGAGACCACGGGACATGGTTCCAGTAATCCATGTCCTCAGTGTTTATCTTCAGCAAACTGTTTGCAAGCTTTTTTGTGTATGATCTTTAGAAGAGGCTTTCTGCTGGGATGACTGCCATGCAGTCCAATTCGATGCAGTGTGCTATGTATAGTCTGAGCACTGGCAGGCTGCCCCCCACCAGGCAAATTATAATAGACCACTTTTATTTTAACATGTCTTAATGTTGGTAAGTTACATAGGTACATAGTTGGTAAGGTTGAATAAAGACTCCAGTCCATCCAGTTCAACCCGAGTGTGGTCTGTGTGTGTCACTACTATTTTCCATATCCCTGTACATTGCGCTCCCTAAGAAACACATTCTAAAAATGTTATTTTAGGCATAGCTCCCAACTGTTCCTGATTTTGAGAGAGTGTCCCTGATTTGGAACAAAGTCCCTCTGTCCCTCTGTCCTCCACATTTGTCCCTCATTTTGGTCTGATATATACTGTTGTATAAAATGCACTTTCTATTTTTCAAAAAGTGTTCCCAGTGCTAAACTTTTCATCCAATTTCTAAATTGCTGCATTTGTAAATTTCAAAAACCAGTATAAGAAATAGTAGTGGTAAAAAGCACTTGGGGGTTTAACTAATCTTTTTTGTGTGTATAATTCTCCTTTAAGGGGGTGTGCCCTATACCTACATACTTTTGCTAATAGGTGTCCATCGTTCCCATCTCAAAAAGTTGGGAGGTATGCTTTAGGCTTCATGCATGCGGCTATACAGAGGCTGTATGTTGTACCACTGTGTTCAGTCTTCCATTGAGATGCATTAGAAGCAATGGCTGTATGCAGTTGTGTGTCGAGGGTTGCTTAAAGCACCAGCATGCTTACTGGTGTATGCCCTGAATGCCGATAGTATGCTAAACCCAGGACCCTGCATTCACTATATCTGGTCTCTCACAGTACACAAAACATGGAAATGCAATTATTTTAATAAATATAAACTGCTAAATACATTTTCTCATCAGCAGTATATAGCAGTCATGTGACGTCCATCAGTGTCTGGTTAAAGCTTGTAGGAGGAGTTTTCATTCTACTCTGACTGTCCAATGAGGCTGCTGGACTCCTGACCCTCTGTCTGGACAGTGCTGATTGGCCCTGTGCTGATCACATGTATTCTCCCAAGAGAAAAAAAACTCTCTAGCAATACACAACAAATTGCTGTACTATCAGCAGATGGATTGGGGACAGGGGAAGAAGGGGAGGATCAGAAAAAACAGGAACAAACAGCCTTTTTACACAACCGGAGGATCAGCCCCTTAGGTTCCACAGTGAGTATATCAAGCAAGCTTTACTGCATAAACAGACTGATTTTACTGTTGTGGGTTTGGTAACATTTTAAGGGCCAGTTCACACCATAGAAACACAGTCTGGATGTGTTCCAGGTGCTTTTCTGCATGCACATTTTTGAAGCAGTCCACTGAATTTTTCCCTCCCTTTTTCTTAACCTTAAGGGGGCATTTTTTATGTTTTCCGGTGCATTCCGGTACGTTTTCACGCTATCTGGTGCTTTTTTTTTGGTGCATTCTGGTGCGTTTTTGATACATTTTACTGCGTTCCAGTACAGTTCAGTGCAGAAAAAATGCAAGATGTTCTACTTTTTTTTCTGGAACTGTAACGCACTGAAACTGCCTGCACTGGTGTGGACTATGCCATTGAAAACCATATAACCTACATTCCATGCTTTTTTGATGCATAAAAAAAACGCACTGGACCGCATGTAGTCTGAACTGACCCTTAGTGCATATGCAGGTGCTTTACTACCCCCCCCCCCCCCCCATGCATAATACCATACAGCCACCTTTTCTAATGCATCTCAATGGCCTGCTGTGCACAGCGGCGGGTCTCAGGAATGTGATTATGCAGGCTCTGCATGCTGTACAGCTATGTGCATGAAGCCTAATATTTGTTTTTATTATATGCAAACAAACTTTATTACACAAATCAACAATTAGTGCATGGCAAAGGACTCCCAGAGACAAAGGGAAAGCACAGCAGTAGCCTGTCTTGTGGCTGGCTTTTTCTGATAGAATTTTCAGACTGAAGTAAGACATATAGATAAGGTAGTTTGTGAGTCTTCCAGATGTTTACATTTTAGCTTGAGCTATTGTGGTATGTGAAAAAATCAGGCTGTTTTAACAGGTTATTAATAGGTAAGTATAGCTGTGAAAATGAGAGCAGAGTATTCAATAAAATGACAAAATATGAAGTTATAGTATTTTATATATTTACATTGCTAAGAATCTTTTTTAAAATGCATTTTATTGTTTTATTCCTGTAAAAAAAAAAAAAAAAAGAAGAACATGATTTCCTTTCAACACACAATTTGGCAATCATTTAACAATTTTAGTTTGTAATTCTAAATTGGCTATATTTTAGTATTTTTATTCTGAGACTCGGTCTGTTATTTTTTATTTGTTATCCAAGGGCAGAAAAATAACTCACATGCCGATTATAGGGAAAGATGGGCCTCGTGCAGGATGATGTATAACCTGATGTAGTGACATATAGCTTTGAGCACAAACAAGATAAATTACAGTGGATGTTGTCGGCGTTGTCTTATTGCAGTAGCTTGTTCTCTGTATGGGTGACTATCACGTAGATAAATTGTGGGAAGCACAGCCATGATAACAATATGTGCAATTATCATCATTTGAATACAATGAGTGGTTAAGGAAAAACATGCAGAGGTGCCTCTTAAAGAGATATGGTAATTTGAAAAATAAAAAGTAAACAAGCATAGGAAAATACAGCAATACTACTTATCAGTAATGCTTTCTTTCAGTGGCATATCAAGGGTATGGCAGGTGTAGCAACTGCCCTGGGCACCATCCAACAAGGAGGCGCCACTCATCAGTATTGATACTCCGCCTCATTGTAAACCCATCAATGATCAGTGTATGCAGCCGCCTGAGGTCTCTGTGTTCCCCACTATGCCCCACAGTCTCCAGCACATACCCCCCCCCCCAACCACTAATTGGTTGCTAGGACTGCCAGCATCCTAGCAGCCAATAATGTGCCATTCACAAGAGGGTGGAACATCCAGACCTGTTCCGCCTCCTACTTCTAGGCTCTGGCTATGTGCCCATGCTGCCTATAAGCTATGTGTAAGGTGAGTTTCCTGATGTAAGGTGGTGCTCCGATGTATATGGTAGGCTTTGCTGTGTTAGTAGCAATGGATGGTGGTAGCAAGCGCCCAGGGAACAGACTATGGCACTAAACAGGATGGTGGCTAGAGAGTCTCAACGTAGGCTGGAGCGAGGAGTGAGTCCAATAGCAGTGAACAGCAATCCTATAGGGAGAACCAATACCAACGCCACAAGCTTCTCTCTTGAGTGAAGTTAGCTCAGGCAAACATATGAAGAGAGATACAGAGAAGCACCACTCAGTAAACAGGTCCTATCTCCACCACACAAGGAACTTCACACAGGACTTACCGGCGTCCTGTGACTGTCCATTACCGTGTCCGCGGCCGTCCATACATGCAGCAGCATTGTGACCCACCACAGAGCCATACCAATCCGTGAGGAGCTCACCTTTCACTACCTTGATGTAAGTGTTTTAAATTTTCTGTACTGCAAAATAAATCCTGTTTACTGAGTGGCGCTTCTCTCTTCTGCTGTGTTAGGCCTCAGGCATATGAATCCCCCGCACAACGGCTTTGTTTAACCACACGGGGATGCAAGAAACACCTGTGCATCCTTACGTGGGTAAACACGGTCATCATGCGGGGACATGGGGCAAGGTTTCATACGCTCCCTGTGAACAATGCGTGAGGGAGAACTCCTTATCTGAAGGGGGGTCTTTGATGTGTAAAAATGGCTCTGATATGTATGGGATCACTCCTGATATAAGGGGGGGGTTTGATGTGTAAGGGGGGCTCAGATGTGTAAGGGGACACTCCTGGTGAAA
>BLSH010116711.1:956096-974497 GCA_018402905.1 Glandirana rugosa
TCTTGGGTGTACTACATTTATATACTGTGAGGGATTAGCTCAATGGGGATCACCTTCCCTGCGTAAAAGGTAGTTCAAATGGCAGGTTTTCTTAAAATCTGACTTGTAGCCAGGTTTATTTAAAAGGTTGCAGGTAAATCAAATAAACAAAATACTGTAGAAGATAAATCATCACCATCCAGGCACTAACTAAACAGTTTCAGTTTTCCTATCTCACCGGTGAAGGGCTTCTCCCAGTCACCCACAAAACAAAGAAAATGCAAACCTTTTGTTTCAGTCACAAAGCAAAGTTCATTTCATCAGCTCTCTCATGCTTGCTAGCTCCTGAGTCCCAGGTCAGAGCCATTAATTAATACAGACCTGTTTCCTTTATACCACCTGTTGATGGACACAAGTGGACCGCAAAATTCGGTCCACCCTGCCAAGGTAGCTGGTAAAACCTGGACCAGATTCCACCTTTGTTTCCTGCAAGTGAACGCATGCAAGGTGAAACATAACGTCCATTGATCACCTAGCCTTTCATAACACCACAATACATACAGGGTAAACAGACATTTATACAATTCTCTACTGATAGAAAACCTATTTGCCTATTTTCCTTTGAAAATTTTCAATGAAATCTTAAAATCGATTTCCAGCTAAAGCCTAACTAAACTTAAAAACACTCCCTCCCCCTTCTAACACCTATACTAACTACACTGTGTAAGAAAGATATAAAAAAAAAACATCTGAGCACCCAGTATTTGCACAGAATGGTGCCACATCCAAATATAAGTATACAAACAATAGCAATTTTTGAAAGGACTTTGTAGGCACCATACAGGCAACAATCCAAATATATAAAGTACAAAATGTTTTATTCAATGTGGATAAAAATGTATAAAATGGACATATTAAAACCACAAGAAAAAATGTATACAGACTGATGGAAGCCTTTTTTGTTTGTAAAGCAGCACTATAGCCCGGTATGCACGGGTGCCCCTACCCATAACCTTATGCTTCCTCCACCACGCTGATAGGTGCTGTGATCTATATCTGTTTACTCTGTGGCTTTTTAAGCACCTTTGGAAACTCCTTGGGACTCCATCTGTGAATATATATATTCCAGAGCAGTTACAGAAGAAATCACTGAGTTCCTATTATAGCCTTGAAAGGGATGTTGCCACCTTCTTTGACCTTTTGGCCAAGAAATTCTCATTTCAGTCTGCATTCTGGACCCCAGTGACAGCTTTTGGCCAGTTATATATATATATAGACAGGTTTTTGTCCCTTGAATGACCCACTACAGAGTTTGAGGCATTGAGAGGTTTTGGTGTTCTCCACATGTGTGTATGTTTTTCAGCCGTTGTTCACCGCTCCAAAAAGCATCCCCAGATGAAGACTCGCAAGCCGAAATGTGTAGGGGCACCCGTACATACCGAGTTATAGAGCTGCTTTACAAACAAAGAAGACTTTCACCAATCTGTATACATTTTTGCTTGCTACACCAGTGCCCATTAATGCAGCCACACCAGTGCCCATTCATTTTAGTCCCCCCCCCCCCAGTATCTGGTCTAGGCAGCTTCTTCTCCCTAGGTCCCGGGTGCAGTGCTGACTCCTCCAGGTGGTTCCTCTGGAGCTGGGAGCCTGGCGGCGAGGTGAGCGGGCGGTGACTCTCAAATCCTGTCCAACAATGATTGAATCCCCCGCTGTGCAGCTGTTTATTAAAAAAAAACAAAAAACTTCTCCGGGTCTCCCCTGTGTTCGGCGGGGGCCTGGGGACAGTCAGCAGACTGTTTCATTACTTTCGGCTTTAGGCAGATTAATCCGCAGCAGCTCTCCTGGCTGGCTCCAGTGTACTTATATAGCACAGACCGGCCTTCAACTGTGTAGCATGCTGCTGCGGATTAATCCGCCCAAAGCCGAAAGTGATAAAATAGTCCGCTTACTGTCTGTCACCCAGCACCCGCTCAACACGGGGGGCCCGGAGAAGTTTTTTTTATAAACAGCTGCACAGTGGGGGATTTGTTTATTGTTGGACAGGATTTGGGAGTGACAGGCCCAGCCGGGAGACCGCTTGATGCTGTCCGTGAGCCAAATGCGGGAGACTTGAGATGTCTGCATATGACACACAAAGTGGGGCTTGAACCCCTCCCCCTGGCTTCCTCCTCACTGGTTGTGATTGACAGCAGCAGTAAACGGTGGCTCCTGCTTCTGTTATGAGCCAATGAGGAGGCAGAGAGCCAGGAGAGCAGCTGCTGTCTTGCACATTGCTGGATCGAGATCAGGTTCGGGTAACTATTGGATGGGGGGCAGGTAGGGCTGTAAGGGAGCTGCACCCTGAAGGTTTTTTACCCTTATGCATGCAATGCTTGAAGGTAAAAAATCTTCAGCCTTTAGAATCACTTGAAAGAATAAAAAATAACTTTCTTTGTTTTACCCTGTTTCTGTTTTGCTCAGTACAATGTTTTGGAAGTGCAGTGTTCTGTGTTTATCAGTGCCTATTCCTTTCCAGTGGGTTTGGTGTAAGATGTGTTATTAACTAATATACAGTATGGTGTTATACTGGGTTTTATCGCTACAGGTTGTTCTAACCTGCCTGAAGTACTCTTCAGGGTACATATACTAATGTTTGAGAAACGCTGGTCTTCAATAATGTATTTCAATTTCAATACAAATATTAGGTAAATAGCTTGCACTTGAGTTCATTTGTTTGAACATTTGAAATTTCAGGAGGAATGCGGTCACAGTGAGCCTTGTGCTTTACCCACAGTGACATCTATTGACAGCACTGAAAATTACAGGTCTGCTTGACAAATGTTACCTCTGATAGTGCTGGAATGTAGTGTTAACTACAGTGGAGATATTATACCAGTAGCTTTCCTTGGAAACTCTTGTTCATACATTGTATGTCTTTTGTGCTGCTGGACTCCTTGTGTAGTAAATATGCTTGCTGCAGTCTCTGGTTCTAGACACTGCCATTTAATATTGTGGCTAAGATTTAAAGAACAATTCCAGACTAATGTATAAAGACAGCAACATGCTATTTCTAAAAAATCAACGTACTGAAAATTCCAAAAGTGGCAATTAGTTTGTGATTACATGATGATCAAACACAAGTTCTTAGTGGTGGTGCACAGCACTGTCTGCATAGTTGCATTGCAGATAATATCCTTCCTGAATAAAAGGGAGTCCTCAATAGACACAATGGGGGAGATTTACGAAAACTGGTGCACACAGAATCTGGTGCAGCTGTGTCAAGTAACCAATCAGCTTCCAGGTTTTATTGCCAAAGCTTAATTGAACAAGCTAAAGTTAGAAGCTGATTGGTTTCTAGGCACAACTGCACCAAATTCTGTGTGCACCAGTTTTAGTAAATCTCCCCCAATGACTCTAAAAATTAGGACAGGGGAAGGGCTGGAGTCACTGGACAGACAAGCCCCCTAACAGCTGGCTTACCTTAAAAAAAGTAAGCAATTCAGACTCAGATATTGTATGCTATTGTTGCAATGCTTGCTACTGTAAAATAAAGGCACTAGTACAAAGTCTGCTATCTGACTTTGGGGTTGCTAAGGAGATGGACATTTGTGCCTGCGGAAGAGGATTTTATTGTGTACATTGAGTTCTACATTACATACCTCTGCGTGATGCACTCCTGATCTCCTGCATTTTGTTCATTACATACTCTTGACATCTGCATTCTGTGTGTTATTTACTCCTGATCTCTGTTCTCTTTGTTTTCTGCTTGCATGCACCCCAATACATTCTCTTGACGTTCTCAATATATATTCTATGTTGTATATTACATTCTCCTGACCCCTGTACTCTGTGTGCTACATAATTCTGCATCCTGCATACTCTTGACCAGTGGCGGCCCGTCCATTAGCGGCACCGCCCCCTAATCCATGCACCCAGCCCCTAATCTACATACAGGGCGCCGGACAAAATGATTTCAATGTTTTTTTTTTTTTTTGAAGCACATGATTATAGCCTGATGTTATAATTGGCTTCAAAAAAGGGTGGGCTTGGGGCACAGAGCACTGCGCCCTGAGCCCACCCAGTTGTGTGACATTAGCGAATTAATATTCGCTAATGTTTTCTTGCTTCTCCTCCCAGCCAGGCAGGAAAATCTGGTTGTTAAGGAGCGGGGCCAGGAAGCCTGCCACAGCATCCTTAATAAACGATGAGTCATCAGCTGTCAATGGGCTTCCCTGCTGACAGCTGAATAAAAAAAAAAAAACATTTGTCAGTAAAAAAAAGTGGCGTGGGGTCCCCCCCAGTCCATACCAGACCCTTTGGGTAAGAGGAACCCCAAGCCAGACCCTTATCCGAGCATGCAGCCTGGCAGGTCAGGAAAGGGGGAGGAGCGAGCGCTATACCAGGTACCAGTGTAATTTGGGGTCAGATTTATCTGCCGCAATGTCACAGTCCCACTAAAAATCGCAGATCGCTGCCATTACTAATAAAAACAATAAAAAAATGAAAGTCCCTAAATCTATCCCATAGTTTGTAGACGCGATAACGTTTGCGCAAACCAATCAATATACGCTTATTGCAATTGTTTTTTACCAGAAATATGTAGAAGAATATATATCGGACTAAACTGATAAATACATTTGTTTTGTTTTTTTGCATATGTATTATAGCAAAAAGTAAAAAAATATATATTTTTTCCAAAATTGTTGCTCTTTGTTTATAGCGCAAAAAATAAAAACCGCAGCGGTGATCAAATACCACCAAAAGAAAGCTCTATTTGTGGGAAAAAAGGGATGTCAATATTGTTTAGGTACAACGTTGCATGACCGCGCAATTGCAAGTTACCCACTTAAGGACCATTACCCACTTTAGTATGACTATATATAACACTTAGTATGTGATTTTTATGTCTAATTTCACAGGTGCGCTTCCTCCTGTGTCCATTGGGGGAGCACATCCTGTCCGACACCATGGATCACAAAGGTGAGATGGGTCTTCCGGTGTTTGGAACGCATACTGTGTTCACACCATCACCCTTCATTGAAATGGGTCTTCCGGTGTTTTGGAACGAATATTACCTCCATTTCTGGTTTTCGTTAACAGGTGAATAGAATGCAGCCTATTTCCGCCGACTGTCCCTATATATAGTCTACTCCTGAACGTTCGTCCTAGACCACGCCCCTGACGACGTCAGTGTATGATGAAACGCATTGGTGGGGGGTCTAGGATGTGATGCAGGAGCCTGAACGGAGACCATCTTGGTTGTGGGGAACGCTGGTAGTTCCCAGGGATACAGACGTGCTTGATATTTACCGATTCAATGTGAGTGCAATATTTTTTTTAACAATAAAACATTAGTTAGAGATACTGCACCATGAACCTGTTTCTTATCTTATATGCCGAATGAGCCAAGGACATAGTGGATGTGAGTGCGCAATGAGCCGAGCTCCGCAATACTACTACACCTTCATTCAACTAATCCCTGTGTTAGGAAAGGAACATCTCTGCTAATATATTCTGGTGTTTACGCGATGGTGCGCCAAATGGGGCTATTTAAACCTGGAGAGTGCAGCAACAAGTGCTGCTCGTTCTACAGCGTCCGTGACCTGTGAGCCCCAGCTCCTACTACTTGTTCCTGAGTTTGTTCCGCTTCCTGTTGACCCGGCTTGTCCTGACCTGCTGTTCCGCTGCCTGCACCGACCCCGGCTTTCCACGACCATCCAATTGTCTGCTCCCTTGTACTTCTGCTGCCCGCCCGTTAACAAACCTTGCTTGAACTTGACTACCCGCTTGCCTGATCCTTTTGTACCGCTCTGCCTGCCTGTTGCCGACCCAGCCTGTACGACCACCCTTCTATCTGCACGACCTTCTGGAGCATCACAAACATCATCAGTGACCATCCAGCCCTCGTGCCATCCCGCACTCTTGGATCTCTGTCTACTCTACCAGGGGTCCTTGAATCGGGTGCGCAAGAGCGGTTGTTCCCTGCACAAGACAGACTCCACCACCAGGTTCGTGACAGAAACGAGCAGCCATGACTGAGTCTGCGCAGGGAACCCGCTCCGCCATGGACGACTTGTGCGCACATCTTGCAGGCCTCACCCAGGCCATCAAAAACTTGCAAGAGGGATACACCCGATTAGAAGAGCGGGTGCAGGAACTGTCCACCGCTCCGCCCTCCGGTGCTACGGCAGCCCGTACCATTGTGGCCCTGCCTTCGGAACCTAAGGTCCCGCTGCCGGATAAGTTCTCCGGCGAACGGCGCAAGTTCCGGGTCTTTCGGAGTGCGTGCGATTTATATCTGGGACTGCAGCAATGCACGTTTTCCCTGGAGAGTACCAAGGTCAGATTCATTATCTCCCTGCTGCAGGGTGAACCCCAGGCATGGGCTCTCAGACTATGGGAGCAAAATGCCCCTGAAGTCGCCACCGCTGCCACTTTCTTTCAGGCCATGGCGCAGCTATATGAAGACCCCCACTTGGCTGCCACGGCAGAGGCTACGCTGCACAACCTCCAGCAGGGCCGCCGCCCAGTGGAGAATTATGCCGCTGAATTTCGGCGCTGGAGCTCGGACACAGCCTGGGGCAGCGCGGCTCTCCTGTTCCAGTTCCGCATGGGACTTTCGGAACCTCTGAAGGACGAGCTGGCACGAGTGGGGATCCCTTAGACCTTGGAGGAGCTGATCACCCTGGCCATCTCCATCGATCGACGCCTCAGAGAGCGCCGCGCCGAAAGGTCTTCTGGGCAGTTACGCCCTACCTGGATGCTTCCTCGGGTTCCTGGCTATCCGACACCGCCTCCCTTCCACCCGACATCCTCCTCCTCATCTCCGCAGGACACCTCCGAGCCCATGCAGATTGGATTGCTTCGGCCTTCTCGCAGCACTGAGGAATGACAATGTTTGTTCCAGCTGAACCTCTGCCTCTACTGCGGTGAGCCCAGTCACATGGTCAGGACGTGCCCCGCGAAGCGCGGTAAGTGCGTGACCACCGTCCCTAAGGACCTGTCTAAGTTTCCCAGTTCTCCTGCTCATCTCACCATTCTCCTCTCTTTGCAGCTTCTCGGAGGGATTATCACGGTTCCAGCAATTCTTGATTTGGGGGCATGCAGCTGCTTTATTGACCTAGACTTTGTTACGCAGCACCGCATTCCCCTGCAACCCAAGACAGATAAACTGGTGATCCGTTTGGCCGATGGGTCACACATCAAATCCGGGACTGTTACCCATGAAACGGTCCCTCTTCTCTCCTGCACCCTGGATGGTCACCAGGAATGTCTGCGGCTGGATGCCATTGCATCTCCTCTCTGCCCCATCATCCTGGGATTACCTTGGTTCCAGGCACATAACCCCAGCATTGACTGGACCACCGGAGTCATCCAATTCCAGTCACTCTATTGCCGCCATAATTGCCTGAGTGCCAGAGGTGGAACTGTTCCCTCACTCCTCTGGAGTCTGGATTCCGAAACTGAACCCGACGTCCGGACTCTTCTTCCTCAGGCCTATCACTCATTCCTGGACGTTTTCAGTAAGAAGAGGGCGGATAAGCTTCCGCCACATAGGCCATACAATTGCCCTATTGAATTACTACCTGGGGCAGAAGTTCCGTTTGGGAGGATTTACCCCCTCTCCGAGCCTGAACTAGCAGCTCTCAAGTCCCACCTGGCCGAAAACACAAAGAAGGGGTTCATTCGGCCATCTACGTCTCCGGTCGGAGCCGGTATCTTCTTTGTGGAGAAGAAGGACCACTCACTCCGGCCATGCATAGACTACAGGGAGCTTAATCGGGTGACTATTAAAAATCGGTACCCTCTACCCTTGGTTCCGGAACTTTTTCAGCGGCTAGGGGTGGCAACCATCTTTACAAAACTCGATCTTCGAGGAGCATATAACCTCATTCGTATCAGGGAAGGAGACGAGTGGAAGACAGCATTCCGTACCCGTTTCGGGCACTATGAATACTTGGTGATGCCCTTCGGTCTATGTAACGCCCCAGCAACCTTCCAACACTTTGCCAATGATGTGTTCCGGGACTTTCTGGACCTTTTTGTAATTATATACCTTGACGATATTCTGATTTTTTCTGCTTCTTTGGAAGAACATCGCAGGCATGTCACCAAGGTTCTAGGGCATCTACGGTAGCACGGCTTGTACGCCAAAGCAGAAAAGTGCTCTTTTGAACAGCCAAGTATGTACTTTCTGGGGCTGATCATCTCCACAACGGGCATTCACATGGATCCACAAAAAATCTCTACTATCCTAGAATGGCCCGCTCCAGCAGACAGAAAAGGTGCTCAAAGGTTTGTGGGCTTCGCAAACTTTTATCGAAAGTTCATTAAAGGATTCTCCGCTATCGTGGAGCCCATCACACGACTGACCCGACAAAACACCCGATACCACTGGTCTCCGGAGGCTCAGGCCGCCTTTCAGAAGCTCAAGTTCCTTTTTACCTCCGCGCCCATTCTAAAACACCCGGACCCAGCTTTACCGTACGTCCTTGAAGTGGACGCCTCGGAAACGGCAGTAGGGGCTATTCTATCTCAATGCCAAGGTCCCAAGGCCCTGCTCCACCCAGTAGCCTTTTTCTCCAGGAAGTTAACCGCACCAGAGCGGAATTATGATGTGGGAGATAGGGAATTACTGGCGATCAAGTCGGCTTTAGAGGAGTGGCGATACTTGCTGGAAGGGGCTTCTCATCCGATCCTCATCTTCACGGATCACAAGAACCTGGAGTACCTCCGAACAGCAAAGAGGCTGAGACCTCGGCAGGCCCGCTGGGCCCTGTTCTTCTCCAGGTTCCATTTCCATGTAACCTTTTGTCCAGGATCAAAAAATAGCAAGCCCGATGCCCTCTCTCGGATGTTCGCGAAGCCAGGAAATACTGCCCACCTGACACCATACTCCCGGCACGGAATTTCCTCCTGTCCGATGAGGACATCCTCTCTCAGATCCGTCGGGTGCTGGCCAGCTCCGCTGTCTACAAGGACACCCAACTCACCGTCAGAGATGGTCTATGGTGGTTTGGGCGGAGAATGTTTATTCCGGCAAGCCTGCGCCTCAGGATTTTGGGCCGGTGCCATGACCATAAATTGGCCGGCTCCTCTCACGGTCGTTCTGGTGGCCAAACATTACGGAGGATTGCAGGAAATATGTTGGTGCCTATCCTGTCTGCGCCAGGAATAAGACCGACAAGGCAAGGTCTGGGGTCTCCTAAATACCCTTCCCATACCTGAACGCCCGTGGTCGCAACTAGCGATGGATTTTATCGTGGAACTTCCCCCGTCCGAAGGCTTTACTACCATCTTTGTAGTAGTAGATCGTATGGCAAAGATGGCGCACTTCATTCCCATGAAAGGGACCCCCTCTGCGGCCGAAACGGCCAACACTTTCATAAAAGAGGTCATCCGGCTTCATGGAGTACCCAGCAATATCGTGTCTGACCGGGGGTCCAATTCACGTCCAGGTTTTGGAGAGCTCTATGTGCAGGATTGGAGATAGAGCTCGCTTTTTCTTCCGCCTACCACCCGCAGACAAACGGCCAGACTGAGAGGACAAATCAGACTCTTGAGCAATATTTGAGGTGCTTTTCGTCATTCTCTCAGAATGATTGGGTTGCACTGCTGTCGGTGGCCGAATTTGCCTACAACAACACCATTCACTCGGCCACCCAGCAGTCCCCATTCTGGGCCAACTACGGATTTCATCCCACATTTCTGCCTGACCTAAACCCGGAAGGTACCGTCCCAGCAGCACATGATATCACTAGCTTCCTCCAAACGAACTGTAAACTCTTACAGGAAACTCTCTCTAGGTCTCGGGAGCTGAACAAAGAGGCCTATGATAAGAGAAGGTGGTGGGAGCTGGAGGCGACCGTGGCGACCGTGTCTGGCTATCCACCAAAAACTTAAAGCTAGCCTGCCCCTCAAAGAAGTTGGGTCCAAGATTTCTGGGACCGTTCCCAGTTAAGAGGAGGATAAACCGGGTGGCATTTGAGCTGGATCTCCCCTCATCCCTGCGGATCCACCCGGTTTTTCATGTGTCTCTGCTGAAGCCCATGGCTCTTGACTCTTTCTCGGGTCGGAAGGTTGGTCCACCAGACCCCATCTTGGTTAACGGAGAGGAGGAGTTCGAGGTGGAAGCCATCTTGAACTGTCGCCGGAGAGCTGGGGGGACCCAGTATTTAATTAAGTGGAAGAGGTTTGGCCCAGAGGAGAACTCCTAGGAACCTGAGAAAAACATCCACGCCCCCGGACTGATCCAGGCCTTCAAAAGAAATCGCCAGGGTGGTGACACCCGGTAAGGCATCCAGAGGCTGCCCCTTGGGGGGGCAATGTTAGGAAAGGAACATCTCTGCTAATATATTCTGGTGTTTCTGCTGTGGTGCGCACGCCCGTGCCTGCTCCTACTACCTGTTCCTGAGTTTGTTCCGCTTCCTGTTGACCCGGCTTGTCCTGAACTGCTGTTCCGCTGCCTGCACCGACCTCGGCTTTCCACGACCATCCAATTGTCTGCTCCCTTGTACTTCTGCTGCCCGCCCGTTAACGAACCTTGCTTGAACTTGACTACCTGCTTGCCTGATCCTTTTGTACCGCTCTGCCTGCCTGTTACCGACCCAGCCTGTACGACCACCCATTGATCTGCACGACCTTCTGGAGCATCACAAACATCATCAGTGACCATCCAGCCCTCGTGCCATCCCGCACTCTTGGATCTCTGTCTACTCTACCAGGTGTCCTTGAATTGGGTGCGCAAGAGCGGTTCTTCCCTGCACAAGACAGACTCCACCACCAGGTTCGTGACACCCTGTCTGATCTGGGTCCGATTGGGAGTCTGTTCCGGTGCAAATCTGGTTTAGGATCTCAAAGGCTTTTGTGACCTCTGTGGTGGGGGTCATTTGGAGCTGGTAAGAGGCAGTGTGTGAGGGTGCTGGTGACGGGTCTCATATCTCTATAACCTATGCCATTTGGAGAAACGTATAACTCACTCCTAACTGTGGACTGTTACATCTGACATTTTTGCGCTGCACTTTTCTTTCAAATTTTCTTTTGCTCTATATTGTGGATGTTCAACAATATTGTGCTGGCTGCTGTCAATCAACTAACATTTCACCTAGCGCAGCAATCCTTTTATATCACTTAAGGACCGGGCCTATTTTTTACACTTGGTGTTCACAAATTAAAATCAGTTTTTTTTTATATAAAATTACTTAGAACCCCAAACATTATATATATTTTTTTCTAACACACTAGAGAATAAAATGGCAGTCGTTGCAATACTTTATGTCACACCGTATTTGAGCAGCAGTCTTACAAGCACGATTTTTTTGGAAAAAAATCACTTTTTTGAGTTAAAAAATAAGACAACAGTAAAGTTAGCCCATTTTTTTCCATATTGTGAAAGATAATGTTATGCTGAGTAAATTGATAACCAACATGTCCTGCTTCAAAATTGTGCCATCTCGTGGAATGGCGACAAACTTTGGCACTTAAAAATCTCCATTGGCGATGTTTAAAAATTCCTACAGGTTACCAGTTTTGAGTTACAGATGAGGTCTAGTGGCAAAATTATTGTTCTTGCTCTAACGATCGCGGCGTTACCTCACATGTGTGGTTTGAACGCCGTTTTCATATGCGTTTTTTTTTTCTTATTTATTTTACTTTTTATTTTTTATTTTTACACTGTCCTTTAAAAAAAAAATGTGATCACTTTTATTCCTATTACAAGAAATGTAAACATTCCTTGTAATAGAAAAAAGCATGCCAGGACCTCTTAAATATGAGATCTGGGGTCAAAAAGACCTCACATCTCATATTTACACTAAAATGCAATAAAAAAAAAAGACAGTTCAAAAAAAAAAAAAAAAGTCCCCTTGAAGAGCTTTTGGCAGTAGTGACGTTTGATGTCGCTTCTGGCAGTCAATGTTATGGAGCCGAGTGGGCGGCATCTTCCACTCACTCGGTATCCAGTGCTGGGACCCGATTGTTTCCGTCGCTACCGACAGGTCCAGTAAGTGGCGGAGACAATGGAAAAGTGGCGGGAGGGGGGTGGGCACCTCTCCCGCTATCGATAAAAGTGATCTTGTGGCAAATCCGCCGCAGAGACCACTTTTATCAGATGCAGAAACGGCCACTGAAAAAAACGTTACTGTTAAATAAAAACGGTATTCCACTTCAAAGGAGCGCCGTATATACACGATCGGCGGACCAGAAGTGGTTAAAGTGACGCAGTGCCATATCGCAAAAAATGGCCTAGTCATTAAAGCGGTTGTCTACCCATCGATTTGATAGTGTCAAAAAAGAGTTAATATTCCCGGCATGCCGGAAATGCTAGCTGTCTCCTTGATTGTGCTCTCAACCAAACTAGCAAACCATCCAATGGGTGGTGTCATAATGGATCACATGTGCAGCACCATGGCAGTTGCAGATTAAACAGAGGCTAAGATGTCAGCTTCCTTAGCTGAAAACGATAGGAGAGTATACAACCAATTTAAGGGGGCAAATCTTTCTGGGGCTGAAGTGGTTAAGTATCATTAAAATCACTGCTCCTGAAAAAAACAATTGTTTTTAAAATATTGGTTTGCATTGATACATGTTCCCCTGGGAAGTACCCCGAACCCCATACCCCTTTTATGGCCAATAACTTGCATATAAGGCTTCAAAATGGGCACTTTTGATTTTTCCTGTTCGGCTCCCATAGACTTTAATGGGGTTCGGGTGAGATCTTTCCCCTGTTCAGGATTTCTGCTGCGAACCGAAGAGAGGGGTGGTCGGCCCATCTCTATATGGCACCAATGGACACCAGGTATTTTGATGTCGGCCGTGACAGAGGAAGGAGCAGTGGGGATTTTGGAGAGGTGAGTATCAGTGGCTCAGCCTCTGCTTTTTTACAGTCTTTAAAGTGGATCTAACATCTGCAAATAATCATTTCACATCCACATGGGCGGCTCCACAACAGTGCAGAAAATAGAATAGTTTGTGCATAAAATGTTTAACGGTGCACCCATTTCATACAGTTACACTGGTGAGCAAAATGCCTTTTTATGTAACCTACACTGACATAATACATGAATTAATAAGCTGCAAATCAACTACTTTGTGCATCATTTAAATACAGAGACCAGGAGAGGTCAGACAAAAACCATGGAAGCTGGAAGAAATTATCATAGTAGTATGCCCTGGGTATAGGATCTCTCAGGGAAAGTCGTAGGAAAGATTAACTAAATTTTGTGTACTTCAATGCTGTGGCATTTTGGCAACTTTTATCCTACTTCAGGTTCATATAAAGTATAATCCAACTGCACTTACCAGTTTAAAATTGAGTTAAGGAATTTTTTTCAGTGAATATACATGTGGACTAAGTAAAAGTTCTTACAAGTGCATGGAATTATTTAATCTTGATGTCATTATTATCTAGGCAGCAATAACCTTTTTATTAATTCATAATCAAGTATGTTGCAGATACAAGCACCCTCACTACAACAAGGGCACATCGCTGCTGGATGCATTTCTCCTAATGCTAATATAATTTGCAAAGCAAAATCAAATTTCATGAGATATTTCCATTATTTCCCTAATGAATTGCAGTAAGAGTCAATCAAGGATTCATTGTACACATCTTAAATGAAAAATGTTTTATTGGAGTAATTAGTGGCTGGCACTGCACATCTAATTTACATATTAAGTTCCAGAACATGCTAGGAACTAGCAGAAAGATGCTTCCCCAATATTAAATATGTGTTTAGTTGAATAGGTCAGGCCATGCAAAACTAGGATTTCAGTTTTTGGAAGATGTTGGCGAGATAAACTATCATAGTTACTTACAGTTTATCTATTTGGAAATCTTCTGTAAGTGTTCACAAACTTTCTGATCAGGTTTTAATGCATTTCATATTATGGTGAATAAAGCAAGATAATTAAGAACATCCAAGGGTGGGAACACGTGGTCTGACATGCAGCCAGGAACTATGAAGGGGAACAAAGAGTGCAGCGCTGTATAGAAGGTGGTCTTATGGTGGGACCATATAGGGAGTGAATATTAAACCAGTGCGCTGTACATAGTATTAATAACAGTACAATAAAAGTCCTCTTTAGAGTTCTTATGCAGGTGTGTGGAATATCCAAAATGTACTCAGAATTAAGGTACAGTTAAGAGTGGATATTCAACCAGTGTGATGTACACAGTATTAATAAAAGTACACTAGAAGTCCTCTTAAGGTTCATAAGCAGATGTGAGGGATCCCCATATCGAATGTGGGGGGGTTTTATGAAGTGATGTAGTGTGTTGTCCTGGACTGGATCTCAATTAAAGTGATAGGTGCCTTGACAATCAGGTGCTTGATATGGTGACAATCCACAATGGTGAGTGATTGTACTTACCAGAGGCTGGTAAAGTACCAGCAGAATAGATGGCAGTCCGGAGGGTCCAGGATAGATGGAGAAAAGGTCACAGTGCAAAGTGCTTGAGTGAGTGCTCAAAAAGTGACAATCCCCACTGTACGTGAGTGTGCTTACCAGAGGTAGGTGGTATGGAAGCAGAGGTATGGTGATTCTTTGTGGTATGGATACGGATGGCTCCCTTCTCGGTTTGGAGTAGCCTTGGAGTTCACTTGGAGGGTTCTTATGCCTCTCAGCAGTCCGGTGGTATCACTCGGAGATGGTTTTTGTTGGAACAAGAGCAAGAAAGAACTCCATAGCGTAGTTCAGTTACCACAAAAATGTATTAAATGTGGATTAAAAACACTTACATGGTTAAAATATAGATGAGCTCATCAATAAAATCCAGATAGCAGTGAGTCGGGGAAACGTGTTTGTTGTCGTGCCAGCTGCTTTTATACATAACTAGGTAGTGCAGTATTCATTAATCCCAAGCCAGGAACTATGGTTTACCTACTGGAGTACATGATAGACATAAGAATTCATCAGATGACTGAACCCACCATTTGTAACCTGTAGTATGGTGCTTAGAAGTTTGGAGTGCGACTAGTATGCAAGAAAGATGGAGAGGGCTTACATACTAGCAATCATTCTACAGCCTCAATGAGATCTTTAATGATGGATACCGCCATTTCCTGAACCACAGGCCAAACAGTGAGCCCTCACAAGATGCCTCCTCCAGCATTATGGACAGGACCTCACTAGACCAAAGTCTCATTTCCTCTCTACTAGTGCATCTCAAGTTTTAGACAACAACCAACCACCCATTTCTGTCATCAAGCCTCTTGAAACTAATACCTTTCATCGAAAAAAGTTCACATGTGGCTGACAGACTCTTAACCCTCAGCCAATCTTCAACCACTTTTAACCCCTTCTCTTTAACCACTTGAGCTGCGAATGATTTCACCCCTTTCAGGACCAGGCCATTTTTTGCTATTCACCTCTGCGCTACTTTAACTGGCCATTGCATGGTCATGCAACACTGTATCCAAAATAATTTATATATTTTTTTTTACACAAATAGAGCTTTCTTTTGGCGGTATTCAATCACCTCTGGGGTTTTTTTATTATATAAATGAAAAAAGACCAAACATTTTGGAAAAAAAACTATGTTTTTTACTTTATGCTATAAAAGCATATACAATGAAAACAATAAAAAATTTAATTTCTTCAAAAATGTAGGCCAAAATGTATTCTGCTACATGTCTTTGGTAAAAAAAAATCACAATAAGTGTATATTGATTGGTTTGCGTGAAAGTTATAGCGTCTACAAACTATGGTATATATATATATAGTGCAATTTTTATTTATTTATTTTATATTAGTAATGATGGTGATCAGCGACTTATAGTGGGACTGTGATAGTGAAATCTGACACTAACTGACACTTTGTGGGAACTGACTAATTGACACTGACATCACTAGTGACACCAATACAGTGATCAGTGCTAATAATATACACTGAAAATGTACTAAAGACTCTGGCTGGGAAGGGGTTAACATCTTGGGGTAATCAAGGGGTTAACTGTGTGCCTAACAAGTGTTAATGTGTGTAGTTTGTGCTGCTTTTTAGTACAGATCAGGGAAAAGAAACAAGCAATCCTTCCCTCTGTTCAGAGCCCTGTGTTGTTTGTCAGCAAAAGACTCTGGGCTGTGATTTGGCACAGCTAATTAGCAGGTCCTGACCATGAATCATTGGTCAGGATCTGCTGACAAACTCCCGCTGTGTCAAATCACCCAGAAAAAGCTTTGAACATACAAGTATGTTATTGTGCCTACAGGCCACCCCGATGCAGTAAATGTATTGCGGCGGGACCGGAAGTGGATACATTTGCTTACATCACCTCAAGCAGGTAATCTTTATGGTACAGACAGAATGAATGAGGTCCACACAACTCTCGCTGAGCAAGCAAACATTTTCTTCTTTACCACAATGACTGGCACAAACATTAGACTCTTTATTTCAAAACTATAGCTGTGTGCTTGTATTACACAACATTGAAACAACACGGGAACCTTCTCTCCTGGCCATCTTCTCTACATGGAGGACCAGGAACTCTCCCTTCTCAGTTTGACTCCATAGAGAAAGGAAAACTCCTCAGTGGAGCCCAGACAACATTGTTAAACCATTGAGATGGAGTAACCTGATCACAGACTACATGGCAACCTTATGACTCTTTCCAGTTGAAAAGAGATAGTTGAAAAGAGATGACCTTGGGGAGAGGGAGCAGGTCACATTAGGAACTCCCTAGGCAGATAAACAACCCCCCCCCCCAAAAAAAAAATCTATAACTGACTGTCACTGTTCTGTTTACATTGATCTGGTACCGAGCTCTGTCTGCTGTCCTAGCTGCCCGGGTTCCTGCCAATCCACCCAGAACCTAGGTAGTATTAAGCATTTGCACTTGCCTTTGTTTTCTGTTGCTGTGGGTTATCTCCACGGCATTGTTTCTTGTTGTTTTGCCTCCTACCCCTCTTTCCTGCTTGCTGTGTACATCTCTCTCTGCGCTTTTACCCAGCTTTCCCAGGTCTCCTGTGCTTCATGCTTCTTCCTTGCATCCTCCCCCTAGTGTCTCTTCTTAGCTTGCTGCAGTAGTCTTCCTTGGTACCATGTATCCTGTGAGTACCGCAAGTCTTTCCAGTATGCTATTTGCTGGCACTGTGCCTACATGGGTGTGTTGGAGAGCCGCAACCTTGGGGCTGCCTCGCAGCGCAACATCCACACCTCCGATGACTCTAGTAAATACTAGGTGGCTCCTTAGATCCTATGACTCTGACACACCTCCCTTTGCATGTGGTCACATTGCTCCTGCATCTGCTAGGACCGGTACCCTGGCTTAACTTATTAGTCATTCTTACTGCTCTGCTAGACCCAGAGTTTTACAGTTCCAGGTGTACCAATCCTCAGATCATAACTGTGACATATCATTTTGGTGGAGAAAACCAGTCAAGAGGAACAAAGTTACTTATATAACATAGGATGTTAATAGTAGGTATGGGACCTGTGTTTTCTAATTTTTTTCTCATGCATGCTCCAGAAGCCCTCAAACCTAGGAGCACACAATAAGCAAACACTGACAATGATGTAGGTCTGCAGCCCCACCTTTGCACAGCTTTTAGTGCAATATGCAAACCTCAATGAGTTTCTTGCTTTCCATTGGGGTTAGTGAGGGTTGTGCCACATCACTGACGTGAAGACCAAGTCAGCATTTGCAGACATTATTTATAAACGCTTGGGTGCCATTGAAAACTCATTAGGCCTTCTAAGCCCTTAAAGTATAGCTAAAGGCAAGAAAAGGGAAATCTCTCTAATGAGACACAGATGTGCTAACTGCTTTTATATCGAATTCAAATGTAAAAAACAAGATATACATATTCATGTGTATTCGTACATTAACATTATTCTAATTTTATCTTAATTGTTCCATCAACCTACCTCATGAGGACGCAGACAGCAGTTAAGTGCTGACAGCAGTTCTTAACCTTCTACACTGTACTACACTTTTCTTTTATAGCCTCATGTTCCTGGCCAGTGGGATTTCCACTCACTTCCTGCTCTGACCGACACCCTTCTAATAGAATGGAAGTAAAACCAAACCTCATAAGAAGGGTAAAAGTAATATAAAGTTGTCGGATCTTCTAGCACTATCCTACTTAAAACCAAAAGTAAAAAGAAAAAATATATATATAAATAGGAGCTCTAGCCTTGCCAGACATCCCCTAGCTAAATCTTCTCAGGAGCATAACCTATTATCCTGAATGGATTTTTTCTGACTAAATACTGGTGTTCTTCCCAGAGATCAGCCAGACCCCTTAAAGTACAACTCCTTTAAAGGTACAACATGAGACACATACACATATGTATATATAAAAATTATATTTTATAAGGTATTTTTCACTTCTTTTGACCTCTGTGCAGGCCAGTCAAGTTCCTCCACCCCAAACTCGCTCATCCATGTCTTTGTGGACCTTGCCTTGTGCATTGGTCAAACCAAAATTCATCCTATCACGATCTT
>BLSH010116711.1:974507-988312 GCA_018402905.1 Glandirana rugosa
CCATTATGATGTGGGCTTATTTTTCAGAAGTTGGGCATGGCCCCTTAGTTCCAGTGAAGGGAACTGTTAAGGGGTCAGCATACCAAGACATTTTGGACAATTTCATGCTCCCAACTTTGTGGGAACAGTTTGGGGATGGCCCTTCCTTTTCCAACATGACTACATCCCAGTGCCCAAAGCAAGGTCCATAAAGGCATGGATGAGCGAGATTGGGGTGGAGGAACTTAACTGGCCTACACAGAGTCCTGACCGCAACGCAATAGAACACCTTTGGGATGAATTTAACCACTAGCTTACTGGGCACTTAAACCCCCCTCCTGCCCAGACCACTTTTCGGCTTTTGTCTCTGTTGCATTTTCAATGACAATTGCGCATACAACGTTGTACCCAAACAAAATTTGTATCATTTTTTTCCCACAAATAGAGCTTTCTTTTGGTGGTATTTGATCACCTCTTCGGTTTTTATTTTTTGCGCTATAAAAACAAAGAGCGACGATTTTGAAAAAATAGCAATATTTTTTTCTTTTTGCTATAATATATATATATATATATAAAATATATATATATATATATATATATAAAACATAAAATTATTCATCAGTTTTGGCCGATATATATTCTTCTACATATTTTTGGTAAAAAAAAAATCGCAATCGGCGTATATTGGTTTGCGCAAAAGTTATCGCATCTACAAACTATGGGAATTGATTTATGCCGTTATTATTTATAATTTTTTTTTTACTGGTAATCTGCAATTTTTATTGGGACTGCGATATTGCAGCGGACATGTTGGACATTTTTGACACTTTTTTGGGACCATTGACATTTATACAGCGACCAGAAATTTAAATGTCCACTGATTACTGTATAAATGTCATTGGTAAGGAAAGGGTTAACACTAAAAGGGCAGTGAAGGGGTTAACTGTGTTCCCTGCATGTGTTCTAACTGTGAGGGGGCTGGGCTGGCTGGGACATAACAGATCTCATTGATCCCAGTGACAGGGATCAGTAGATCTGCTATGTCCCCCCTTACAGAATGGAGAACCGCCGTGTTTACATCGGTGGTTCCCCCTTTCCGCAGCTCTAACAGGTGATCGCGGGTCTCCGGTGGACATCGAGTCTGCCCAACCCGCGGACACGTCCACGCAGCGTTCGGCGGCCGCGAGAGCACGCCGCTGCAGGCTGTGAGTGCGTGGGGAGTGCACAAAGGGGCGGCTATAGCGCAGATCTGAAGTGGTTAAAGTGGAGACTGCGAGCCAGGCCTTCTCATCCACATCAGTGCCTGACCTTACAAATGCGCTTCTGGAAGAATGGTCAAACATTCCCATAGACACTCCTAAACCTTGTGGACAACCTTCCCAGAAAAGTTGAAGCTATTATAGATGCTAAGGGTAGGCCAACTCAATGTTGAACCCTACGGACTAAGACTGGAATGCCATTGAGGCCTCATACACACGGGCGTATTAAAAAAAATAAGCATAACGTCGGGCCTGACGTCAGGGAAAAATCACAGTTTTTTTTGGCGTTTTGCATCAGCGTTAATGAGCGTCGGCGTCAATAGGTGTTTTTTAAAAAAAAAACATTCCTCTGCTACTTTTTTAACCTGAATGCACTGGTGTCAAAAATGCTGGTTAACGCTGGTACGGCGTTAACACGTGTTAGTGAGCGTTTTGCTGGCTCGGCGTCAAAAACACCAAAACGTTACAGCCTTGGAACACGCTGGCCGTGGGTTCTACTTTCAGCTCACTAACGCCGATGCCATCTACAGCTCAAAAACGTCAGCGTTTTTATGGGGCCATTGAATAACATGGAGAGCTGCAAAAAATGTGGTGTCAAAAAACGCCCGTGTGTAAGAGGCCTAAAGTTCATGTGTGTGTAAAGGCAGGCGTCCCAAAACGTTTGACAATATAGTGTATCTGTTTTGTCTATGTTTAGGATGTGGAAAGCTCTAGAAAGCTAATTTGCTACAAAGTTATACAGTTATCAGTTTTTTTTGTTACAAACAAGGCTTTCTTTTAGTCTTGTAAAAATGACTATTTTGAATGAAATCCATAGACAAAAACATGTAATAGAACTAAAAAATGAATCAATGTTAGTTTTTAAAAAAAATATTGCTAATGTAGATAAAATGTACATTTTATTCTAAGACTTGTTCTGTTTAAAATGATTATGTCTTTGGTACAAAGCATTGCAAAGCCTTTTTTTATGAATTGTGTGCTTTTTCATAGTCAAAAATTAATAAACAAAATGAATAAAAATTAATATTAATAGATAGAAAAATAGAAATCAAGCAAAAATCGGCAGGAAAATAGCAGATAAATGGGAAAAGAAATAAGGCGTAAATTAGGTTGAAAAGGGCAAATTAAAGATTAATAAGGGGTTCAATAGAAACATATTTTATAATAAAGAAAATACATTTTCTTTAATTGTCACGTTGCTTCAATTGACATTATATGCAGATAGAATCTCATCCCTGTGATCTGCAGATGAATAGAACAGAGTAGATACTATAGTACCAGTGCTACATTTTATCTTTCTATTTCACATATAAACAATGTAATTTTTGGCAACAACAGCTATTACAGCTGCTGTATTTACACAGCAACACTGGGTTGCTACTTTGACAGGTGGAATTTGCCTGTAAGTGTAGGGGAGGGATCAGCAGCAAGGCAGAAGCACAGGGCATACTACACACCCCTGTGTACTTTTATTACATTTTCTTAGTGTCCAGGTCTTACCTGGTTAAACACCTTTAGCCTTGATCCACCTGCAACATACTTAGCTGACTTAAAGCTATTCTAAAGGTAAAAAAAAAGAACAAATGTCATACTTACCTGCTCTGTACAAAGGCTGGCTCCTCCCCCCTCTAAGTACCCTTATAGCAAGTTGCTTGTTATAGGGGCACTCCTGTGTGCTCACTCCCGAAGCTGGCTCTGTGTGTCCATAAGACAGATAAAGGAGAGATGTGACCGCACTTCTGAAACTTGAATGAATGTGTAATTTATTGTGAATACAAAAAGATACAAAACGACACCAGGCGAGACAAGGCATATCCACAAAAATGACAGGCAGGTTGACGCGTTTCACAGACTACATGTCCGCTTACTCATAACCTGAGTAAATGGACATGTAGTCTGTGAAAAGCGCCAACCTGCCTGTCATTTTTGTGGTTATGCCTTGTCAGCCTGGTGTCGTTTGTATCTTTTTGTATTCACAATAAATTACACATTCATTCAAGTTTAGGAAGTGCGGTCACATCTCTCTTTTATCTGCTACAACATTGGATCACGGACCAGACCTGCACCCGGCTTCTTGATTGGTATTATCTTTCGTACCTGGAGTGGCTCGGTCCTCTCTCTTCCATACAGCTTGTCCATAAGACAGCTCCCTCATCACTGGCTGTGACTGACAACAGTAGGAGCCAATGGATTCCGCTGCTGTGTCTGAACCAATGAGGAGAGTAAGCCGAGAGAGCCTCTGCTTTCATGCACAGCTCTGGATTGAGATTGGACTCAGGTAAGTATAAGGGCGGGGGGGTTCTGCTTGCAGAAGTTTTTTACCTTAATGCAGAGAATGCATTAAGGTAAAAAAAAACCTTCTGCCTTTAGAACCACTTTAAACTGAGAGGTCAGTGTGGTTTTAAGTGATTAGGTTTACATACTTTAAATAAAGTCCTGTGGAGTTAGCATACTATTCACAAGCTGCAGCAAAGAGGATCAGTAACTTTAATGCAGCCACTTTGCTGAAATGAGAGCTGTTTGACTGGGAAAGCAAATTAATGTAATTTTTGTTGCAAAGATTTTGATAAACGAGTCCCAAAAAGTCTGATTTCCCCCGAGGTTTAGATGCTGTGGTCATTATTACAACTCCGGTATTTGGGCTCAGCATTCATTGGAGAGCATCTGTTCATCAGAATACAATCTCCGAGTCATTTATTATCTTCTTCTCAGATATTCATTAATAATCCAAATACTTTGTGGGACCTTTGTTGTGCTATTAGTTATGCTGCTTGTACAGCACAATGTGAATCATTTTACAGGGTCCATATAAGCAGATTTATAAGCACAACAGTTATGTAAATCTATCACTAATTTATTAACCTACACATCAGCCTGGATGTCACACCACTTCCTCAAACTCAACCTGTCCAAAACCAAACTCACTAATATTTGTACCCCTTCTCCTGACTTCTCTGTCAAGATTGTTTGCACAATCGTCCACCCATCCCCACATGTCAGGGTGCTAGAAGTTATCCTGGACTCTGAACTCTCCTTTTGGCCCCACATTCAATAACTTTCCATACCTTGCCGCCTCAACCTCTCCAATATACCCCCCTTAACTAAAACCATTGCACAGAGCAGGTAAGTATAACATGTTTATTATTTTAATAAAAAAAACCTGAACCTTGCAGTGGGGTTCCTTTGCACGGCAAGGGTTAAATGTTCTTTATGTGTAGTGGTGCTCAGTGCAGACTCTATCACTTACCTTATACCCTGCTTCAGCATTCGCCTCCTCTGCCCAAATCTCCTTTCCATTGGCAGATCCTCAGCATCATCATGTACAATACTGGGACATTGGGGTTGATTCACTAAAGGCAAATAGACTGTGCACTTTGCATAGTTCAGTTGCATTCTGTAACAGCAGTTGCTTTAAAGCTTAGTAAATAACAGGAAGCTCTGTTGATTTCCATCATCCAATCACGTGCAAGCAAAAAAAGTGCATGTGATTGGGTATTCTTTGCAAAGTGAAGCTCTATCTCATTTACTAAGCTCTGGAGCAACTGTGCTTGAAGAGTGCAACTGCACTTGGTAAAGTGCAAAGTCTATTTGCTTTTAGTAAATCAACCCCATTATCTCTGCAATGTACACTGAAGAGGCAGGAGTACAACCGGAGCCGGTCACAGGTTACAGAGCAGGCTGCAGGGGAGCGGTTGCAGTTCTGGAGGGATGCTGCTGGAGCCAAGAGTAAGATAAGTATTTACGTCTTCACTGTACCCTTAGACATAAGAAGCATTTGATCCTTTCAGTGCAGGGTGGGGGGCGTGGCAAGGGTGAATTTTTTACAATTTCTGGAGTTGGGCTTTAAAGCTGAACCCCATCAAACAGCTAAATGAAAGAAAAGAACAGTTGTTTACTACTGCCGCCATGTTGCTAAATGTTAGAACAAGATACTGGTTATAAGCTGTTGATATAAGAAATCTATACTGGTTTTGCATCTATCATTGATTCTATATTTATTATGGCCATGATTACAAAATACAATTCAACCTTGTTCCTTTTTTATAGACCGTTAAATATGAAATATTGCATATTTATTTTTTATTTTCACATATATCCAGCAAGTTGAGGTCTAATCTTCTTGAGTAAATCTACTTAGCGGGAACATAGACAGCAATAAAAACTTCAATTTATAATTGAAGTGCCACATAGTTAAGTAGTTGGTAAGGTTGAAAAAAGACACAAGTCCATCTAGTCCAACCTGTATGTGTGCTTATATGTTAATAGTACATTGTATACCCCTGTATATTGTGCTCGTCAAGGTGCCCATCTAATCATTTTTTGAAATTATCGATGCTCCCTGCTGAAACCACTGCTGGTGGAAGGGAATTCCACATCCTTACCACTCTTACAGTAAAGAACCCCCTACGCAGTTTAAGGTTACACCGCTTTTCTTCTAATTTTAATGAATGGCTGCATGTCTTTTTAAGTTCCCTTTCACAGAAAAGCTTTTTCCCTATTGTGGGGTCACCAGCACAGTATTTATACATTGAAATCATATCCCCTCTCAAGCATCTTTTCTCCAGAGAGAACAAGTTCAATGCTCTTTCCCCATAGCTGAGATCCTCCAGTCCCTTTATTAATTTTGTTGCCATTCTCTGGACTCTCTCCAGTTCCAGCACATCCTTCCTGAGGACTGGTGCCCAGAATTGGACGGCATACTCAAGATGTGGCTGGACCAGAGTCTTGTAGAGTGGGAGAATTATTGCTTTATCTCTGGAGTTAATGCCCTTTCTAATGCATGCCAGTATTCTGTTGGCTTTGCTTGCAGAAGCCTGACATCATAATAATAAAGTCTATAAACAACTTCATTCCATTGAAAAATTGTTTGTAGAGCTAATGCAACAATGTTTGTGGACTCAATAATCAGTCTATCGTTGGATTTTATTGAGGTGAGCTTACACAGCAATTAGCCAACAGTTGCTTCAAGCAAGGAGCAGAGGTACAGCCCCTGAAATGCATTGGCTTTGCAAACAATTTATCATTAGAGTAAACTTAAAGGGGTTGTAAAGTCAGAAGGTTCTTTTATCTTAATGCATTCTGTGTGCAGCAGCCCTCCTCAGCCCCCCTATTACTTATCTGAGCCCCCTCTAGATCCAGCAATGTCCACAACTGCCTCAGCCGTCCGGGACTCCCCTCCTCATTGGCTAAGACACAGCAGGCTCCTGCTCTGCTGTCAATCAAAGTCAGTTAGCCATTGAGGAGAGAGAGGAGGCGGGGCCAACCCACAGCTCCATGTCTGAATGGACACACGGAGCTGTGCCTCATTTTGGGTGCCCCCATAGTAAGCTGCTTGCTGTTGGGGCACTCAATGGGAGGGAGGGGCCAGGAGAGCTAAAGAGGGACCCAAGTAGAGGAGGATCTGGGCTGCTCTGTGCAAAACCAACTGCACAGGGCAGGTAAGTATAACATGTTTGTTATTTTTATTGAAAAAAACACAAGACTTTACAATCAACATAAATATTATGATGTGGGGCTTCAATTCTCAATTACTCATCTCTACCACAACCTACGTTGATCATGGAGCCCTTCCAGTGCGTAGAAGCTGCTAGCCCAACATATTTTTGCTTCTTTCAGAATATTGGATGACAACAATAAAAAGTATACATATAAAGGGCCCTTGGGGTTCCAGTGCCTCCTATCCACTTTATTAAGCAATGAAAACTTGTCAGAGGTTCCAATCCTTCCCTTCTTTATCCAAACATATAAAAAAAAGTTGGACTATGCGTACATTTTTATAAAAACATTTTAAGATGATCACAACTACACACAGGAAATAAAAGAATGGTTATCAGGATAAAAGTGTAGTTCTCGGAGAGGCCCGATAAAAATTGTTGATAGCAGGAATGTACAGTTTAAGAATATACACTGTTGACAGGTCTCCAGCAGCGATGGTTAATCGGTGGCGGGGTGTCCTGCCGTACAGTCCCATGTTACTGACATGGAATTAATGTGCTCCAAACAGAGTCACTGTGATCCCGCTCATCCAGGGAAAGTAAATTATTATAATTGGGTTCAGAGCCAAGAGCAGCCATTAGGTGAGGTAACAAAGACAAAGCACACAGAAAATTACCATACGCTTTGACTCAGCGGTAGTCTCTGATTCAGCTGTCATTGTGATGCGGAGGTCTTACATGCACGTCTTCATTAAGCCTGGGATGTGGCATCAGCTGGCAAACCCCAAAATATTTGGGCCTGTATAATAAAAGCTAATATAAATATTTGAGAGAGACAATAGGGTTGATTTATGAAAACTTAAGCAAAAGTAAAGCTGTTGCATTGATAGCTTGCGTTGTTTCCTTTGAAAGATGAAACCTAATTGGTTGCTGTGGGCTACAGCTCCATGTCTAGTTTAGATTTCAATACTTGGCTACAGTTAAAAGCTATCTCCAAGGAAAACAAAGATTATCCCTTGCATTGGGGTATCCTTGCTCTATGAGGGTTTACAGCTCATTTATGTCTAGGGTCCTGGAATAAGTAGTTTTTACTTACCTGATCCTTCACCGGCAACCGGCACTCACCTTTCCTCGTTTCTGCTTTGGCTTCTGGGCTGTCCTTTGGCATCGTCACATCCAGTGCAGAGCTGTGGTCTCTGCATTATGCCCGATGGCATCAGAGGACCTGCAAAGGCTGGAGCATAGAGGAGAAGAGCCAGCAAGGATCAGTCTTACAGCGTTGAGGGAGCCTGTGGGAGTGAGGGATTAAGAATGAAAAAGTGATTTTTTTTTTTCTTGAACTTTACACAGTACATAAATAAGCATTTAACCCTTGCTGTACAGGGGAAGACTTCTGTTTTTCCCGGAATGTAGCTTTAATTTATATTACATTTCCGTTCTGTGTACATATTTCTGCTAATTTTTTGGACCTTTGGTTCCTATGAACCTTTAACCTCCCTGGCGGTATGATTATGTCAGATTTTTGCATCTCAAAGCGGTACATTTTTTCGCATACAAATTTGGCGTTTTATATTGTAGGCCTGTAATTCTTATGAATAACTCACTTAAGACAAGAGTCTAGTAGACATCCCGGATATGATAAAATTTGGAAAAACAAAATCATAAATTATAATATATATGAAAAAAAATGTATAATATAATAAATAACTATAAATAATTTAAAAAAATAATAATATAATAATAAAAAAAAATATTCAAAAATGTAATTAAGTCAAAAACACTGAAATTTGCTCATTTGAATAATTGTTGCTGTCGTCACTTTCAGTGTCTGATGATAAATTTCCCCAAAAATCAGTATCACTCAATTCTGCAAATGATTCTTATTTACTATTACTGTTTTCTATCTGCTCATAAACCGCTTTTGACGTAAAGGAACGCTTTTTTATGCCATGGACATTCTCAAGTTTCCAGGCAGAAAGAATGGCATATACAGTACAGACCAAAAGTTTGGACAGACCAAAAGTTTGGACACACCATTCAAATAGTTTTCTTTATTTTCATGACTATGAAAATTGTATATTCACACTGAAGGCATCAAAACTATGAATTAACCCATGTGGAATTATATACATAACAAAAAAGTGTGAAACAACTGAAAATATGTCATATTCTAGGTTCTTCAAAGTAGCCACCTTTTGCTTTGATTACTGCTTGGCACACTCTTGGCATTCTCTTGATGAGCTTCAAGAGGTAGTCACCTGAAATGGTTTTCACTTCACAGGTGTGCCCTGTCAGGTTTAATAAGTGGGATTTCTTGCCTTATAAATGTTGGGGATTTATTCAAAATTGAAGGCATACTGAACCAGCATGGCTACCACAGCATCTTGCAGCGGCATGCTATTCCATCCGGTTTGCGTTTAGTTGGACCATCATTTATTTTTCAACAGGACAATGACCCCAAACACACCTCCAGGCTGTGTAAGGGCTATTTGACCAAGAAGGAGAGTGATGGGGTGCTGCGCCAGATGACCTGGCCTCCACAGTCACCGGACCTGAACCCAATCGAGATGGTTTGGGGTGAGCTGGACCGCAGAGTGAAGGCAAAAGGGCCAACAAGCATCTCTGGGAACTCCTTCAAGACTGTTGGAAGACCATTTCAGGTGACTACCTCTTGAAGCTCATCAAGAGAATGCCAAGAGTGTGCCAAGCAGTAATCAAAGCAAAAGGTGGCTACTTTGAAGAACCTAGAATATGACATACAGTATTTTCAGTTGTTTCACACTTTTTTGTTATGTAGATAATTCCACATGTGTTAATTCATAGTTTTGATGCCTTCAGTGTGAATCTACAATTTTCATAGTCATGAAAATAAAGAAAACTTTTTGAATTAGAAGGTGTGTCCAAACTTTTGGTATGTACTGTATAATATAAAAGTGCATGCAGGGCACTGGACAAAGCACTAGGCACAAAAGGGATGTGAAATGATTTGATACAGTAATGTAATCTTACAGATTACAGTGTACTGTATATGTTATGTGAGTTTCACTTTTTGAATTTCCCGCCAGGCTCAGCCCCCGTGCGACGCGACGCTCGCAGGGAACGGAGCCCAGCACACACAGGCATCGGACGGAGGACTCAGCCTGCAGACACAGTGGGTGGACATCGCTGGATCCAGGGGACAAGGTAAGTAACCCAGCCTTGGTTCCAGCGATGCAATCCAGAGTGTGGCTCGGGGTTACCGCTATTTGCAGTGAAAATATACCCTAAGCCACACTGGGGAATACCGTCAAGGAGGCTACGGCTTGGTTCACAATGTTGCGACTTGGGATCCAACTTGGAAGACCCCAAGTCACCTGACATGTGAAATCCCATGTTAGTCAATAAACGCTGTCTAAATTAGCACTGCTGAAGTCGCTGCAACTTCAGAAAAGTTTCCTGTACTACTTCAAGGAGATTTATACTCCATACTTCTATCAAAGTAGTACTTAGGCTGCCTGGCAAAGCTGCGCCGCAAGTTGCAAGACGTTCAAGTCGCGGCAGTGTGAACCGAGCCGTACATTTATATTATCTTCAGTAAAGATGACTGCGCTGAAAGCTGATCAGCATGGTTACATAGATAATCAGGTTGAGAAGAAAAAAGGCACAAGTCCTTTTAGTGCAGCTGAAAAAAAAAAGATGAAATAAAAAGAAAACCTCCGTATACAGAATCTGATACTCACAGCTGATCCAAAGAGAGGCAAAAAAAACCCACTATGAAGCATCCAAAAAATAAAAAATCCTCCCTGGTCCCCTGGAAGGCAATCAAAATATTCTCTGGATCAACAATCTCTATTATGTACACTTAGGAATGCATCAAGTTTTTTTTTAAAACAATCTACTGAACTGTTCAAAACTAGATCTTGAGAGAGTCTATTCCACATTTTCACAGCTCTTACTGGGAAGAAATCTTTCCATATGTGGAGATTAAATCTCTTTCACTTTAGAAGTAAAGAGTACCTCTGTAATGACCTGAAAGTGAATGGTTCCAAAGCAAGTTCACTATATGGACCCCTTGTGTATTTATACATGGTGATCATATCCTGCCTTAATCTCCTCTTCTCAAGAGAGAATAAATTCAGATCCTCTAATCTTTTCTCATAGCTGAGCTCCTCCGTGCCTCTTATTAGTTTGGTTGCCCTTCTCTGCACTTTCTCCAGTTCTCCAATATCCTTTTTGTGAATTGGTGCCCAAAACTGAACTCCATATTCCAGATGAGGTCTTGCTAATGATTTGATATAGGGGTAAAATCATATCTTCCTCTGCAGTCCATACCTCTTTTAATAAGAAAGGATTCTGCTAGCTTTAGAAACTGTAACTTGACATTGCATGTTACTATTAGGTTTATGATCTACCAGAAAACTTGGGTAAAGACAAAGCACAAGGGGGGCTAGCTGCACCAGATATTAAAAGGTACTATACTATAATGCTGTAATACTAACATTAATGAATAGACTAAGGGCCGGTTCACACAGGGGCGACTTGTGCTCCGACTTGTGTTGCCCCAAATCCCTTGACATTTGAAATCCCATTGAAGTGAATGAGAGCCGTCTTAATGTACACTACTGAAGTCGCTTCGATTTCAAAAAAGGTTCCTGTACTACTTCAAGGCGACTTCTGTCTGACTTGTGCCCATAGAATTCAATGGAAGTCGCCTCCAAGTTGGATCCCCTTTCTATTCTGAAGCAACTCTACAGGAAAAAGAAAATAATTTACCCAGTGAATTCCCAGGCAACTCCCTCCCTCCCTTTTCTGGTTGGCCAAAGGCAAAGTTGCCTGGCATGGAGTTTCATTATAAGTCGCCCAAAGTCACGCTGAAGTTGCCTTGAAGTCGCGTTGTAAGTCGCCTAGCAAAGTCGTGCCGAAGTCGGATCGCCCCTGTGTGAATGCAGCCTAAGATAAACAGTGATAAAAGATGGGTGAAGATTGAAAACATATTGAGCAAAACACAATTTAGTAAAAATATTTGGATTCCACAAAAGTATAGAATGCTTGATCAAAATACACACAAATTGACTAGAAATGTATTTAGAGTCTGGGATTTAATTTACAGGCAAGCAAAATGGGAGTATAATTCACCACTAATACCACTTGAGCGGACACATAGTTAAAAGATATAACAAAAAAAGGAAAGATATGCTCACATCAGGAATTAAAACACAAGGGGGAATTGATGGTATTAAATGAATGGAGGTATTTGCAGCTAAAGCACTTTTGACAGCACTACCACAACCAATTAGATCTGCGGAGGACCTAAATTCATTCGAACAGCTATGTAACTCACAGATGAACTTGAAACATCATATATCCCAGATCTATAAAATACTCATGAAGTTAATGAGGCCAAGAATACCTCCATTCATTGAAAAATGGGAAAAGGAATTAGGATCACGCTTAACAGAGCAACAAGTAGGTAAAGTACTGAGAGCTGTATATAGTTTTACGGCTAGATGGTGTATAACACCTGTTAAAGCACAAAAATGTCAACCAGAGAAATCTCCATTGTGCTGGAGAGGATGTGGTCTGAGGGGCACTATGGCCCCTTTATGGTGGAAGTGTCCAAAGATACCGGGATACTGGCAGAAGGTGCAGCAAAATTTGATTATGGGCATAGAAATTCCCGATGCCCCATGATTTTGTCAATTCCACAACACAAACAATACAAAAACAATACAAGAGTACAATATTACCATATTTAATGAATGCAGCAAAGGGAGCAATACCAAAAAGATAGTTAGATCCATAAAGCCCCAGAATAAGAGAATGGTTCAAAATAATTGAATATATATGCAAAACTGAGTATCTGAGCAGTAGAGAAGAGGACCATATAGAAAAATTCACTAGTACCTGGGAAAGATGAATAGAATTTGAGAAAACTAGGAAATATGGGCTAAATAAGTGACAGGGGTATGGGGAGAGAGGTGGAGATTGGGATGAGGGAAGAGAGGGAATGAAATAATAAAGGAAGGGGAGAGGTGGGGAAATGGGAGGGAAGAAAAGGGGAAAGAAGAAAATGTATGTATGTTTGATTTAAGTGATTGTTCTTATTTACTAATTTTTTACATGGAAAAATAAATAAAATTTAAATGAATAAAGAGCACTCAGGTCCTTCTCCACCATGGAGTCCCTAAACTGTTCTCCTCCCAAAATGCATGTTTTTAGCCCCAGCAGGTTGTGGTACACTAGTGGCTCGTTGTTACCAATGTACATAAATATACATAATACAATACAATAATATACATATACATATATATATATAATATACATAAAGCAGACAAGATGTGGGTTAGTGGCATGCAGTCCACAGAACTGCAGTTTCCAAATGACGTTGTCACCCACCCTATGATATGTATCCATAAATACAGCTGTTATAGGCAGATCAGAAGAATAGTCGCAGTGTTCATAATAATCCTTGACAGATAGAACTGTTCCTATATAAGTTTTTACATCTCTTTATTTAGCCGTTTGCCTGGAGCTGCCTTTTAAAATATTCTGAGAACCAAACACTTAAAAAAAAAAACATTGTACAGCTTCTTCAGGGGAAATATTCTCATGTTTATTGGAACTGATTTTGTTTACCAATTAGTTTTATCCACAGATAATGAAATGTGGGAGATAAACATGCAATTTGAATTTGCAGTGGCTCACAACTCTGTGTACCTTCTACAGCGTACAGATAATTGTTTTGCTCTCAGAATTTCTGGTAGTCAGAGAATGTTCTTTTCAATGCAAGTCATCATTTTGAAATAAGGCTTACAAAAATTCTCCAATTTAGAAAGATGAAAATTTGGAAATGGTCTTTCGTCTACATAATTACGAGATACGAAAAAAATATTATGTGGTGAGTTACCACACGTAAATATACACAAAGATGTTATAGGTTTTTTTCATTTTATTGACAAGATGTCAAGAATTAGACAACTAAGATATGTTGTACATTCGAATAACTAAACACTTTAAGATAATTTACTAAGTGAAGAACAGTTAAAGCCAACAAGTTCATTAACTTTTTCGTAGAAAGATTTAACCTCTTAAAAACATTCGGAATAAAGTTTTACTACTGAACGTAACTTTTCTTGTAAGAGACTGATGGTCT
>BLSH010116711.1:993314-1026092 GCA_018402905.1 Glandirana rugosa
ATAGGTTTTTTTTTGATTTTTTGTAAAAAAAGTAGTCAAAACCGGCTAAATATAAGAAGGAGTATAAAAACCATTTTTTTTTAGTATTAGCCGCATATAACTGACCAAACGCGTTTACAACGGCGTAAATGCTTATTACTCTTAAGTAAATACCCCAAAATTAAAAAAATAAAAAAAAATGATCATTACCACCGTTAGACACTAAAAATAGTTCTGACACTATAACGTCTCCTGTACATCCTGGTAAAACTGTGAAAAAAACCCTGGTAACTGTAAATATGTCGCTAGTCACGATACTTTTACGTAGCTAATGACACATTTACAGTGACCGTCCCTTCCCCAATTGGACGTCCCCTACGAGATTCCCAATTGACACAAGGGACACCCACAATGAAGCCGCGATCACTCTCCTCCCCCACTCAGCCCAGCCCCCATACAGTTAGTAACACCCACAGGGAACACAGTTAACCCTTAGAGCATCCCCTGCAGGTTAACCCCTTCCCTGCCAGTGACATTTACACAGTAATCGATGCATTTTCATAGCACTGATCGCTGTATAAATGTCAATGGTCCCAAAAAAAGTGTCAAAATGGTCCTACATGTCCTCTGCAATATCACAGTCTTGATAAAAATCACAGATTGCCACCATTACTAGTAAAAAAAAATAAAAAAATTAAAACCCCATAAATGAATTCTCATTATTCGTAAATGCGGCAACATTTGCGCAAACCAGTCAATATACGCCGATTATGATTTTTTTTTACCAAAAATATGAGGAAGAATATAAATCGGCCAAAACTGATGAAAAAAAATGTTTTTTAGTTTTTTTTGGATATGTATTACAGCAAAAAGTAATAAATATTGTTTTGGGTTTTTTTTGCAAAATTTTCAATCTTTTTTTGTTTATAGCGGTCATCAGAAATGACACAGAGGTGATGAAATACCACCAAAAGAAAGCTTTATTTGTGGGAAAAAAAGGACCCAAATTTTGTTTGGGTACAATGTCGCACGACCGCGCAATTGTCAGTTAAAGTGACGCAGTGCCGAATCTCAAAAAGTGCTCTGGTCCTAAAACCTTCTGGGGCTGAAGTGGTTAATTACCACATTTACAACCAAGTCCCTACGATAAATGTAGCAAAACATATTTTTCATGTTTCAGACTTTATTATATTAAACAGTTGATTATTATATAAGTAACCTGATAAAGCTTGGGTAAAGCCTGAGCAATTCGTCTTTATTTTAAGTATTATTGCTGTTGTATCCTCTATCCCAAATTTTTTTTTAACTGTAATACAAATTAATAGGTTATTATAATTTAAACTAGTGCATTTATATTTCATGGCTATTCTTCTTACTGTATAAAAAGGTGCTTCTTGTATTGTTCAGGGCTCCTATTTGCCGCCGCCATTTTGATTGTGGGCTTCCGCGTCATGTACTGCTGTCTATTTCCGTTTTTTTTCCAATCCACATAATCCTGCACATGTGCACAACGATAGAAACTCCGGCTTCTTCTTCATTTCCTGTTACTATAGTAACGAAGAATAGCCAATCCTGAACTCAAGACTCCGCTCTTCATTAAAGTCTTGCGGGATGCCGGGGCTGACGTCAGCAATAGGAAATGACCCCGGCATACACCCTGCAATTTTCCGGCGGAGTCCTGGCCTGCAGGAAAATGAGGGTGTATGGAGCATGCGTGGGCAACGTCACAGGAAAAGAATACAGAGATATCTCAAGAAGGAAGCAGGTAGAAGTGCTGACATGCAGCGCTATATAATCTAATTTCTGGTACAATTAAAAAGGAAAAAACATGTCAGAATCGTGGTACAACCACTTTAAAGTGGTAGTAAACCCTTATATCGTTTTCAGCCATGGAAGCTGCCATCTTGGCTCTGTTTAATCTACAACTGCCATGATGCTGCACATGTGATCAGCTATGACACCAGCCATTAGATGGTTTACCAGTTTGGTTTAGAGCACAACCAATGGGGGTGTTACATTTCCGGAAATGTAACTGGTTTTTAAACTGTTAAATGGATGGGTTTACTACCGCTTTAAGTATTTTTTACAGTAGGGCCAAAGGGATGGACACAACCCTAGCTCCAAGCTCCCAGCAAACACTGTCAATTGTCCCATGTCTCATTAGGGAGATGTCCCTTAATTTGCTGTCCTATGGACTCAACAAGGAAGTAAGAAAATATTTTTCTATTGTAAGGGAAAATTCCTTCTTAGATTGTAGTCACAGGAACAAGTGTTCCAGTTGGAAGATTTCCCCTTTATTCCTGCCCTGGTGGCAACTCTAAACTTTGGTTTTACCCTCACCTTCATTCCTGGTGATACTGATGATTAAGGCTGGGTTTACACTGGTGCGACAAACTCTCCGACATTGGGAGCACATGCCACATGACGTGTGTAAATGAATGATTCCCTCTACCAGTTCTCCTCTCTCCGCTGTCTTCTTCCTCTGTTCTCCTTCCAATCCTCTCCCGCTGCTTGATTCAGCTGTAATATTAGGTCCTCCGAGTACCATTACTTATATGGCCATGGGGCGTGGCCATCTGATGACATCAGGAGACCCCACCCCCTTGTGAGGTCACCACCCCATAATGCCCCGGGCGGTGATGATACAAGGTTACTGTTGCCTTATCTATCATCTCGAACCAGTCTGCCCATTCTCTTCTGACCTCTGACAGCAACAAGGCATTTTCATCCACACAGCTGCCAATCACTGGATATTTTCTATTTTCAGACCATTCTCTGTAAGCCCTAGAGATGGTTGTGTGTGAAAATCCCAGCAGATCAGCAGTTTTTGAAATACTCAGATCAGCCCGTCTGGTAACAACAACCATGCCATGTACAAAGTTACTTAAATCCCCTTTCTTCCCCATTCTGATGCTCCGTCTGAACTTCAGCAAGTCATCTTCCCCACGTCTAGATGCCTAAATGTATTGAGCTGCTGGCATGTGATTGGCTGATAAGCAATTTTTGTTACCAAGCAATTGAACAGGTGTACCTAAAAAAGTGTCCAGTGAGTGTTCATTGTTTCACTAACACTACCACTATCACAATAGTAGTGCTCTGGCATTTGCACATAACATTTTCCATAATAGCCAGATCAGATTCAAATTTGTGTGAAAAATGACAGTTGTGGAATAATGGTGTGAATGTGATTGGGACTTTACAGACAGTTTGTATTTAAATGCAAGTTGATAACTGAGATCTCCTTTTTCTGTAAATAAACTGATATTTGTACTATTGTGTTCTTGCTTCTGTCTTTTAGGGTTCAGAATTTAAATGTTGAAAGTGACAGAAACTATGAAATGGAAGCTAATAGGAATTTTGCCAAATCTTTTCACCAATATCTCCAGTATCTCGGGATCCTGCCACAGCCTGTAGCTCCGAGCTACTACCCAAGGACGAAGAGTGAACAGCCCCCCATTACGGTAATGATACCTCTTAAAATAAGACTCCAGTATAGAAGGAGATAACACATACATATTTTCTCACCTTGTTATTTGATGTTGTAGTACTGACCTTCATCACTAGAAGGTGTCTTTGTAATTGGTGACCTTCAGCGTAATAAATAAGACTCCCACACAGACTCTCGAATGGAAGGATACATTCTTTTTGTAAGAATGTGATATATAGTCTTGTGCTTCTGTGTTTTAAATGTTATGCGAAATATTTCACAGCTGCTAAGGGAAATGAATATAGTGTTTTTCAAGGTAAAACATGGTTAATGTGATTTCATTTAATGTGTTATTTGTTGGTCTGCTTATCCATCCATCTCTTTATCTCAACCATAAATTGTCAGTGTGTATATATATATATATATATATATATATATATATATATATATACATGAAAATGAGTAAACCCCTCACATTTTTGTAAATATTTTATTCTATCTTTTCATGTAACAACACTGAAGAAATGACTCTTTGCTACAATGTAAAGTAGTGAGTGTACAGCTTGTATAACAGTGAAAATTTGCTGTCCTATCAAAATAACTCAACGCTCAAAAAAATGCTGGCAACAAAAGTGAGTACACCCTTAAGTGAAAATGCCCAAATTGGGCCTAATTAGCCATTTTCCCTCCCCGGTGTTATGTGACTCGTTGGTGTTACAAGGTCTCAGGAGTGAATGGGGAGCAGGTGTGTTAAATTTGATGTTATCACTCTCACTCTCTCATACTGGTCACATGGCACCTCATAGCAAAGAACTCTCTGCGGATCTGAAAAAAAGAATTGTTGCTCAACATAAAGATGGCCTAGGCTATACGAAGATTGCCAAGACCCTGAAACTGAGCTGCAGCACAGTGGCCAAGACCATACAGTGGTTTAACAGGACAGGTTACACTCAGAAAAGGCCTCGCCATGGTCAACCAAAGAAGTTGAGTGCACATGCTCAGCGTCATATCCAGAGGTTGTCTTTGGGAAATAAACGTATGAGTGCTGCCAGCATTGCTGCAGAGGTTGAAGGTGTAGGGGGTCAGCCTGTCAGTGCTCAGACCATAAGCCACACACTGCATTGGATTGGTCTGCATGGCTGTTGTCCCAGAAGGAAACCTCTTCTAAAGATAATGCACAAGAAAACCCGCAGTTTGCTGAAGACAAGCAGACTAAGGACATAGGTTACTGGAACCATGTCCTGTGGTCTGATGAGACCAAGATAAACTTATTTGGCTTAGATGGAGTCAAGCATGTGTGGCGGCAACCAGGTGAGGCGCACAAAGACAATTGTGTCTTGTCTACAGTCAAGCATGGTGGTGGGAGTGTTATGGTCTGGGGCTGCATGAGTGCTGCCGACACTCTGGAGTTACAGTTCATTGAGGGTACCATGAATACCAACATGTACTGTGACATACTGAAGCAGAGCATGAGCCCTACCCTTCAGAGGCTGGGCCGCAGGGCAGTATTACAACATGATAATGACCCCAAACACACCTCCAAGAAGACCACTGCCTTGCTAAAGCAGCTGAGGGTAAGGGTGATGGACCGGCCAAGCATGTCTCCAGACCTAAACCCTATTGAGCATCTGTGGGGCATCCTCAAATGGAAGGTGGAGGAGTGTAAGGTCTCTAACATCCACCAGCTCTGTGATGTCATCATGGAGGAGTGGAAGAGGACTCCAGTGGCAACCTGTGAAGCTTTGGTGAACTCCATGCCCAAGAGGGTTAAGGCAGTGCTGGAAAATAATGGTGGTCACACAAAATATTTACACTTTGGGCCCAATATGGACATTTTCACCTTGGGTTGTACTCACTTTTGTTGCCAGCGGCTTAGACATTAATGGCTGTGGGTTGAGTTATTTTGAGGGGACAGCAAATTTACACTGTTATACAAGTGGTACACTCACTACTTTATATTGTAGCAAAGTGTCATTTCTTCAGTGTTGTCACATGAAAAGATATAAAATATTTACAAAAACGTGAGGGCTGTACTCACTTTTGTGAGATACTGTACATATATATATATATATATATATGTAATATAGTGTGTGTGTATATATATATATATATATATATATATATATATTGTGGCAGTGGGACCCTGTGCTACCTGGCAGATTGCAGGTTTATGCCAGATTTTGGAGAGACAGGCACGCTGATTGCACAGCTGTGTGCTGGGCTATTTAGTTGTGACCTGACTATGACTCAGGGCCCCACCCAACAGACAGGAGGTAGATGTAGTCTGTGAGGCTACTACATGCCAGCACTGAGTTGCTAAGCATCTGGTCTGTGGGAGACAGACCAAGGCCTGAAGCAGAAGGCCTAAGCAGGAGAGCTGCACTTACCAGCCAGGAGGGCTGACTACTGTTCATTAGCCAGGAGGGCTGACTAACCTTTGTTTTACCGAACAGCATGAAGCTGACAGTGAGTAAGCCAGCAGGCTGAAGTGTCTGTCTATACAATGATGGTGGAACCCCCTGCGAGGGAAGATTACTGTTTGTTTGAACTTTTCCTTTCCTTTTAATAAAAATGGGCTGCCATGCCTTTAAAAACCAGTCTTGAGTCGCACATTTCCTGGAAAGCGCATGCACCCCGCACGTTCACAATATATATATATATATATATATATATATATATACATACAGTGAGGGAAAAAAGTATTTGATCACCTGCTGATTTTGTACGTTTGCCCACTGACAACGAAATGATCAGTCCATAATTTTAATGGTCGGTTTATTTTAACAGTGAGAGACAGAATAACAATGAAAAAATCCAGAAAACCGCATTTCAAAAAAGTTATAAATTGATTTGCATTTTAATGAGTGAAATAAGTATTTGACCCCTTCGCAAAACATGACTTAGTACTTGGTGGCTAAACCCTTGTTGGCAATCATAGGTCAGATGTTTCTTGTAGTTGGCCACCAGGTTTTCACACATCTCAGGAGGAATTTTATCCCACTCCTCTTTGCAGAGCCTCTCCAAGTCATTAAGGTTTCGAGGCTGACGTTTGGTAACTCGAACCTTTTGCTCCCTCCACATATTTTCTATAGTATTAAGTTCTGGAGACTGCTAGGCCACTCCAGGACCTTAATGTGCTTCTTCTTGAACCACTCCTTTGTTACCTTAGCCGTGTGTTATGGGTCATTGTCATGCTGGAATACCCATCCACGACCCATTTTTCATGCCCTGGCTGAAGGAAGGAGGTTCTCACCCAAGATTTGATGGTACATGGCCACGTCCATTGTCCCTATGATGTGGTGAAGTTGTCCTGTCCCCTTAGCAGAAGAACACCCCCCAAAGCATAATGTTTCCACCTCCATGTTTCATGGTGGGGATGGTGCTCTTGGGGTCATGGGGCGGCACAGTGGTGTAGTGGTTAGCACTTTCCCCTAGCAGCAAAAGGGTCACTGGTTCAAATCCCAACCACGATACTACCTGCCTGTAGTTTGCATCTTCTCCCTGTGTCTGCGTGGGTTATCTCCGGTTTCAACCCACACTCCAAAGACATGCTGGTCGGTTAATTGGCTCCCGTCTAAATTGGCTCTAGTAGGTGTATGCATGAATGTGAGTTAGGGACCGTAGATTGTAAGCTCCTTGAGGGTAGGGACTGATGTGAATGTACAACGTATATGTAAAGCACTGTGTAAATTGATGGCACTATATAAGTACCTTAAATAAATATGCAGCATTCCTCCTCCTCCTCCTCCTCCAAACATGGCAAGTTGACTTAATGCCAAAGAGCTTGATTTTGGTTCCATCTGACCACAACACTTTCACCCAGTTCTGTGCGTGTAAAGGCAGGCATCACAATATATATATATCTTGTGAAGGTTATGAACAGCGTTGATGTGATAAACAACACTGGGAGATCCAATTCTGACAGTAAAAGGGTGCTTGATAGTTTCGAACAGGTAGCCCAGTGGAGGAGTCTACTTGGAGACCGGTTGGGTTTTCTCACTAATGGGGAAAACTCTGCACTCAGTCAAGGACCCTTTGGAAGCCATTGCTGTGAGGACATGCTGCAGTGTGTACCCAGACCTGTCAAGCCTGATAGGACAGGCACCTGAATTAGAACAACAAATGACCTAAATGAGAGAGCGACTGTCAAGAGAAGAAGAAACTCTGCGTCGGCACAGAGCTGAGCAGACCAAGATATGTGGTAAAATAGCCCGGAGGCTGCAACTTGTTTGTTGCTGCGATAGGCTGAAGCAGTCCTTATATTTTTTAGGTGGCTGCCCACTAGTGTGCCCCCATCTCCATCTTCCAAAATGATGACAGGCCACACTCCGATAGCATCACCATAATAAAAGCTTTATTGCAAATCTTGGAGGCTGTCAAGATTAAGACTGTAAGTGGGTATTTGGGTTCGGGGTGGTAAAACCTCAGCTCAACATCTGTTTTTACCCTTCCCTTGACTGCAGTTTCTTTTGCCACATGAGACTGTGTTCTGTAGCTTCCCAGTTCTCAGAATGCAATCAAGAATAGCTGGCCTGTACTCTCACGTGGCTCCGCACCTGGTGTTCCCAGGTTATGAAAGGCAGGTATATGCATTTTGGAGGTTTAGTGTAGAGACCATTCTTTAATGTCTCTGTTTTATTGTGTGTTTGTTAGATCCAGCAAGGTTGACTTTTTGTTTTACTGTTGTGTGTGCTAAAATAGTTTCCTTGTCCATATTATTCATGGCTTCTGCTAGCTGCTGTTGAGTAGGTTCCAGTAGTCTGTTGGAGAAGAGTTATGAATATGTATCCTCCCTAGACAATCACTAAGTAGTAAGAACAGTTCTCTGAGCTCGGGGAAGGTGATAAATGTCTAGAACAGCTTTTCTCGACCTCTTTGTCACAGAGGAACCCTTGATATTATTTTCAGGTCTCGGGGAACCCCTGCTAAAAATGATCCCCAAGCTCACGGCATACTGGCGAGATCAGTGAGTTGTGGAAAATTTTAAATAAGCGAATGAAGAACATTGTGTGCTTAGAGTATTTAACACCCGGGGCAAATCATTTTTAACACCACCTGCTGTATTCAACAAAATTATTTTCAGTAGTAATTGTGAAATGAAATGAATAATGGTATGATAAAAAGGAATGCAGGCAGTAGAACATTGTGGCATCCCCTAATGCTATAAGGACAAAATGAGTGGCGAGAGTGACAAGTAGTGTGTAATGTTCTTCACCTATGATCCATGTGTGAATAAGTTCTATCCTCATGCCCATAGATTTTAATGATGTTCTGTCTTCTAGTCTATGTACCAATACATTTTGATATTTTTTATACAGTTTACTGTGCGAGTGCCTTTAAAGTCCTATTACCAGGGGTATTCCCTTGTTTGTATCCCCTAATCCCCTAAAGTAAATTGACCCCTTACAGTAGGTTAGTATTCAACGGACAGTTTACCGCTATACTGGTCAGTGTGGTTGGGAAATCAATTCAGAACTGCCCCCTGCTACAGAACCTGTTATAACCTCAGGAAGAAAACTAGGGTTCCACGCAACATTTTAGTGGACTAAGTTAATACCATTTTAGTTGACTAAAAAAACGACTAAAACTAAAACAATTGAGATGACTAAAATACATCTAAAACTAAAATGGCATTTTAGTCAAAAGACTAAGACTAAAACTAAATTGAAATTTGACGTCAAAATTAACCCCTACAGATCCGCGCTATTGCCGAAGTACGGCTCCAGCACGGATCTGAAATGCCGGGACGACGTCCATGGACGTCGTCCCCTGTGCACGCTCCCGGCGCACCCCCTGGCGGCAGCGGCGGCACGCGCGCCTGCCGCACGCTGCGCAAGCGTGCCCGTGGGCCGGGCGGACTCGATGTCCACTCGAGACCCATGATTGCCTGACAGAGCTGCAGAACGGGGAACCGCCGATGTACACACGGCGGTTCTCCGTTCTGTGACAGGGGACAGGACAGATCTACTGATCCCTGTCACTGGGATAAGTTAGATCTGTTATGTCCCGGCCAGCCCTGCCCCCCCCCCCCCCACAGTTAGAACACACCCAGAGAACATTGTTAACCCCTTCACTGCCCCCTGCAGGTTAACCCCTTCAATGCCAATGACATTTACACAGTAATCAGTGGATATTTACATTTCTGATCGCTGTATAAATGTCATTGGTACCAAAAATGTGTAAAAAATGTCCGACATTTCTGCAGCAATATCGCAGTCCCGATAAAAATCGCAGATCGCCGCCATTACTAGTAAAAAATAAATAAATAATAAAAACGTAAATCAATTCCCATAGTTTGTAGACGCGATAACTTTTGCGCAAACCAATCAATATGCACCAATTGCGATTTTTTTTTTACCAAAAATATGTAGAAGAATATAAATCGGCCCAAACTGATGAATCATTTTTTTAATGGATTTTTACTTTAGCAAAAAGTAAAAAATATTGTTCTTTTTTGCAAAATTGTCGCTCATTTTTTGTTTATAGCGGCGATCAGAAATGACGCAGAGGTGATCAAATACCACCAAAAGAAAGCTCTATTTGTGGGGAAAAAAGGACGCAAATTTTATTTGGGTACAACGCCGCACAATGTTTTTTTCATCGGTTTTGGCCGATTTATATTCTTCCTCATATTTTTGGTAAAAAAAAAAAACGCAGTTGGCGTTTAATGATTGGCTTGCGCAAAAGTTACCGCATTTACGAATGATGAGAATTAATTCCTGGGGTTTTTATTTATTTTTTACTAGTAATGGCAGCAGTCTGAGATTTTTAGCGGTACTGCGGTATTGCGGCGGACATGTCAGACCATTTTGACGATGGTTTGTGATAACGAGCCACTTTGCCGTCGTCAATCCACGGCGGGTGGTCGGCGAGTGGTTAAATAATGCATTACAGTTTAACTAAACCCATTCGATTTTAGACACCTAAAATGAGTTTTAGTCTTCTTAAATGATTTTAGTCAACTAAAATGTACTGGAGATTTAGTCTACTAAATACGACTAAAACTAAAACAATTGCAGAAGACTAAAATGGGACTAAAACTAAAATGCCATTTTAGTCCTTAGACTTAGACTAAAACTAAATAGAAATTTGCTGCCAAAATTAACACTGTTTCCATGGAACCCTGGTTGAGAAAAGATTGCTTGGAGTAGGGTTGCCATCTGTCCGGGATTCATCTGGAAAGTTTGGGTTTTGAGCCATTTGTTGGAGTTTCAGTTTGCCTGAAACCCAGACACATTAGTCAGACCGGACTGTGGCTTCCGAAGTAACCGGGATAGTCACACAGTTGTTGCCATCTGTTAACCCAATTTGGTCACACCCAATGTTCGCCGTGCCATGCTAAACATGGCGCGTTATTAATCTTTTCATGGGGATAAACATTCTGGGGACAGCTGTCTAAGATACACTCACCAGGCACTTTATTAAGTTCACCTTGCTAGTACCGGGTTGGACCCCATTTTGCCTTCGGAACTGCCTTAATTCTTCATGGCATAGATTGAACAAGGTGTTGGAAACATTCCTCAGAGATTTTGGTCCATAGTGACATGATGGCATCACTCAGTTGCTGCAGATTTGTTGGTTGCACATCCTTGATGCTCAACTGGTACTAAGGGGCTCAAAGTGTGGCAAAAAAATATCCCCCCACACCATTACACCACCACCACTAGCCTGATTCATTGATATGAGGCAGGATGGATCCATGTTTTCATGTTGTTTACACCAAATTCTGACCCTACTATCTGAATGTTGCAGCTGAAATCGAGACTCATCAGACCCGGCAACCTTTTTCCAGTCTTGTATTGCTTAATTTTGGTGATCTTAGCTGACAGTGGTGGCACCTGGTTCTGCTACTGTAGCCCATCTGCCTCAAGGTTTTGACGTGTTGTGCATTCAGAGATGGTATTCTGCATACCTTGGTTGTAACGAGTGGTTATTTGAGATACTGTTGCCTTTCTATCGAACCAGTCTGCCCATTCTCTTCTGACCTCTGACATCAACAAAGCATTTTCCTCCACATAACTGCAGCTCACTGGATGTTTTCTCTTTTTTGGACCATTCTCTGTAAACCCTAGAGATGGTTGTGCGGGAAAATCACAGTAGATCAGCCATTTTTGAAGTACTCATACCAGCCCGTCTGGCACCAACAACCATGCCACTTTCAAAGTCACTAAAATCCCCTTTCTTCTTCATTTTGATGCTCGGTTTGAACTTCAGCAAGTCGTCTTCACCACATCTAGAAGCCTAAAAGCCAGTGGGCCAGTTCACACCATAGAAATGCAGTTCGGATGCGTTCCAGATGTTTTTCTGCATGTGTGTTCAGTGCATTTTCCCCCCCTTTTTTCCCTTAACCTTAAATAAGGACATGTGTGTTCCAGTGCATTTTTGATGCTTTTTACAGCTTCCAGTACAGCCATGTGCAGGAAAAATGCAGCATGTTCTACTTTTTTTTCTGGAAATGGAACGCACTGGAACTGCAAGCACTGGGGTGAACTATGCCATTGAAAACCATATAACCTACTTTCCATGTGTTTTTGATGAAGAAAAAAATGCACTGAACAGCATGTAGTGTGAACTGACCCTAAATGCATTGAGTTTCTGTCCTGTGATTGGCTGATTAGCAATTTGTGTTACCAAGCAATTGAACAGGTGTACTAATAAAGTGGCTGGTGAGTGTATGAATTCCCTTCACTTTGGGGGGAAATTTCCTCTCACTTCCTGTTTTGTCTCCAAGACAGGGAGTGAAGGGAAATCTCTTGTGTGTGTGCTGTGTGTGCACTGTCTATGCTTTGCTATGGGGGCGTAGCAGTAGTAGGAACACAACAAGGGGACTAAGTTGACAGGCATGTCCATGCAGGTGTGCAGCCCCAAACACAGACAGTGTGCATTTGGGGCCACATAGCCACACCTGCACACTCGTTGCTGTGTTCGTACAGCCGCAGCATCCTCATAGAGTTACAGGTGGCTCCAGACGCAAAAACAAACTGCTCATTTACAATGACCCTTTCATTTTCTAATTGTTTGAACCCTTCATTTTTTTTTTTTGTTACATTTTTGAAATTTTTATTTACATACCTATTTTATTTATTCACAATATAATATGTTGATTGGGGGGATCCATACCCCCAATGTCTCACTTTTGAGACAGAGAAAGGGACTGAGGACATAGATTCCTCAATCCCTTTTTCTGCAGGACCATAAATGAAGGGAAAGAACTCTGTACAGAGGCTCCTGTTCATTTACAAACTGAAAAACTGATACAGTGTTTAGCCCTGTCCTACTCAGTCCAAAAGAAAAAAAACAATCTTTTAGATACAGTTCAACTCAAGGGGCTATTCAAATGCTTGAGATTCATCTCACATGACCCTAGGTATGGTAGTGTTATAATGCTACCCCTAGGATCATCTATTAACCTCCCTGGCGGTATGATTATTTCAGATTTTTGGTGCTGAAAGCGGTACGATTATTTTGCATGAAAATTTGGCGTTTTATATTGTAGGCCTGTAATTCTTAGGAATAACTCACTTAAATCTGTCCAAACAAGAGTCTAGTAGACATCCTGGGTATGAAAAAGTTTGAAAAATTAAATCATAAAATATAATATAATAAATAACTAAAAATAATTATCAAAAATAATAATATAATAGTAATAAAATGTATTCAATAATGTAATCAAACCAAAAACACAGAAATTTTCTCATTTGCAGAATTGTCTCTGTCGTCACTTTCAGTGTCTGATGATAATTTTCCCCAAAAATCAGTATCACTCAATTCTGCAAATGATTCCTATTTACTATCGCTGTTTTCTAGATGAGCAAAAACCACTTTTGACGCAAAGGGACACTTTTTGGTTGCTATGGACATTCTCAAGTTTCCAGGCAGAAAGAATGACATTTATATTATAAAAGTGCATGCAGGGCACTGGGCAAACCACTAGGGACAAAGGGGATGTGAAATGTTTTCATACAGTAATGTAATCTTACAGATTACAGTGCACTGTATGTGCTGTGTGTGTTTCACTTTTTGAATTTCCCGCTGGTCTCCGTCCCCGTGCGACGCGACGCTCGCAGGGAACAGAGCCCGGCACACAGGAGTCATCTGGTGGCGGACACAGCAGGGACATCGCTGGATCCAGGGGACAAGGTGAGTAACGCTGCCTGGATCCAGCAATGCAATCCCGAGTGTGGCTCGGGGTTACCGTTCTTGGTACTGAAAATCCACCCCGAGCCACACTCGGGAACACCGCCAGGGAGGTTAAAAACAGAAACTGAGTTGAAGATAAGGCGTGTCCACTGTGTCCATCTGAAGAGTGCATTTCTATTCTCATAGGGCATGTACCTTTAACAATCCCATATCTATCCGTATAACAACCGTTACCCTGAAAACTCTTGTTTACATGACTTCAAGGCTTGCAGATCCCAAACCAGTATTACACTCAACTATCGGTGTCACTCAAATACATTGACTGTTGTATTAATAAAATAAAATCTCCACCTGACCTTTCATATGTCAGTTTTCAAAATAAAATATAACAGGATTTTCTGGAAGAAATACTCAGTAATAGAGGGCCAAGTGGCTTCTGTCAATCTGCCATATTTTTAAGTTCTTATTAGAATGCCAAGCTCTCTTCTACCCTTTATATATTATTGATTTTTGTTCAAAAGTAGCACTGTACAGTAAACTACTAAAAACTGTTCTAAAGGTTAAATCTAATATTATAAATTTATAACCACTGCAGGAGTCCTTTCATGTCAGGTCAGCCCTGAAAACAGTTTATGCTCTTTCAGGCTTAGTTAATAAGTTAGTTAAAAGAACTGTTATGATCTCTAATTGACTACAACCCATAGCAGCCATTCATCTGTCAGTGTAGTAAACGCATATCAGCGAAAGAAGAACTCCAGGCAATGGCACACTTGTTTAGAGGGACAGCACGTGGTCTCATGTGATGTGCAGTTGTAATATTGAAAAAAAAGGATGCTAGGACCTAAATATGTCTTTCAAAATTACTTTCCCAAAATGCAATAGATGCAATAGATGAATAAACGCTTTCAAACATATCAGTCCTTGGTATGTAGAGACGTGGCATTGGTGGTGTGACACAGGACTGTCACAATCAAGATTCAGGTTCAGAGACCAGTAGCTAAATACTAACCGGTATTAACCAGAATGCCTGATGGTGGAGATGGGTTTTTCTGCATGTTTGTACCAGACCCTGGTCCTCAGGATTGCCCCATCAGGAGCTGAGCAGGCGGGAGTCCTGTAGCAGATATACAGGTAGGGATCAAGCAGATGCATAGTCAGTAAACAAGCCAAAGGTCGGTAACAATTAGTTGCAGATTGGGATCAAGCAGAAGCATAGTTAGTAAACAAGCCAAAGGTTGGTAACGAAAATACGGACAGCAGCAGGAGTGACAAGAGTGAGATATTGGCTGGAGCAAGCACAATAATCTGGCAAACAGGAAGTGCAAAGGTGTGCCTTAAACCAGGAAGTTCATTGCAAAAGCAAAGAGTTCAAGGTGCATGAGAAACAAGACATGGGTTGTCTAATCAATCAGACAGTGAGCTGTCCAGCATCTCAAGTGGCTCAGCAAGAACAGTTGCTGCCAAACACAGCCGAGGTTCTGGGTTCAAATCTAGCCCCTTACATGGACTCTGTTGTGAAAAGTTACTAAAGCTCAAGCTGACATAATCTAAAGCAGCTGTATATAGTGGCCAATCAACTTGTAGCTTTAGGCTGTTCAGTTAAGATTGAAAATAAAAGATAAAAGCTGATTGGTTGTTGTGCAGAACTTCTCTAGATTTTGGGTACTGCAGTCTTAAGGCCTGTACACACGGTACAAGGGTTGTACAACAACAGTCGTACAACCAGCTTGTTGTACGTTCATCCGACTGTTATGTGCGATTACAACAGTTGTACAACTGAAGTTGGATGAGCAGACTAGAAAACTTTGTTTGTACAACAAGCGGTTGTACGACTGTTGTGCCGTATGTACAGAGAAGTTGGTCCAACAAAGTTGTATGTGCAAAACAGGCATGTTCAGAAGTCAGGAACACCCAGAAGTGTCAGTTCTGGGAAACCTACGTTCCTAATTCACAAATCACATGCACCTGAACTTTCTCATTACTCTCTCACGTTAGGCTTGGTTGTGCGATCGTTTAGTGCATGTCAGAACGCGAGACACAACAGCCAACATCCGACTTGGTCCAAAGTTGGACGTTCTGCTGTTCAACCGTTGCGCCCATGTGTACTAAGGCTTTTGTCAATTCCCTTTGTGACAGGTCCGGGTTTCTTAGCTCAATGGTAGCATAAAAACCATGAGTTTACTGCACACCATATATAGTATTCAGGGCTTTACTGCTTACTTTTGTTTAAACGAACATCACAATTCACAGAGGTATGTCTTCCCATGTAGAGGGTTCTCACCATCACTGCAAAAACATACATTTAGCCTCCTGGCTGTCTTCATGTACCACTTCGGGTTCCCTAAACCTTCTAAACTTTTAGTACCTTTGTGGTCCACTTGACCATGAAACACATCTCAGTGTTTATGCAAAGACGCTGCACCTCAGCTCTGCATCTTACAGCTTCCTAGCTGCTCTGGGTCCTCTTGGACTATCTCTGTACAGTTCCCTAGCTGCTTCTCTTGTCCCACATGGGCTCTCTCTTGTCACTCATGGATGTCCTCTCAGGCTCAGGCCTTCCTCTGTCCGACCTTGATGCACGGCAGCATCTCACACGGCTCCGCTCAGACACACTGACCGCCCTCAGGAGGGTGGGGCCCTGACCTCTATATCTGGCTCTAATATAATGGCGCACCCACCTGCATCATTAGTGGGCATGTTTCTCACAAAACCTGTCGTAAACCACCATTTTACGCAGTAAACTGGCGCCATATAAATCCTGTATAATGATAATAATAATAAAATTTCCTATTGTGTCTCTGGGACAAGAAGTAACATTAAATTTGTCAAAAATGTCCCAAAAAGGTAAATCTCCCAACAGGACACATCACACAGACAAAGCATTAACCAGTTGCCAAACACCCGTCGTGGCTTGACGGCGGCAACTTGGTTCATTATCACGAAACGCAGTCACCTAACCCCGGCTGTGAGAATGAGTATTGTGAGCGCGCACCTCCTGAGGCACGCTTCCGTGCTCACTGTGCTCCGGGGGACCCAGGACTCGATCTCCGCCAGCTACCCGCGATGGCTCCCCCGCAGTGAGAGAACGGAGGTCCTTGTATGTAAACACGGATCTCCGTTCTGACAGTGGGGGAAGGGATGTGATCACAGGCTTCCTGTATATGGGAGCCGTGATCACTCCCCTCCCCCTGCCAGCCCCCGTACAGTTAGAACACACCCAGGGAACACCGTTAACCCTTAGAGTGCCCCCTTTAGGATAACTCCTTCACTACCAATGTCATTTACACAGTAATCAGTGCATTTTCACTGATCGCTGTATAATTGCCAATGGTCCCAAACAAGTGTCAAAATGGTCCGACATGTCCTCCGCAATATCACAGTGCCGCTAAAAATTGCAGATCGCCGCCATTACTATTAAAAAATACTGCACTGTTTGCACCAGTTGCACACATGCACTTTATGTGGTTAGGACCTTTCTACTGGTTCTGTGTTTCTGTCTGTCTCTGTGACTGTTGTTTAGGATGTTGTATGTAGCACCTGGGTTCTGGAGGAACGTTGTTTCATTTACACTATGTACTGCATCAGCTGTGGCAACTTTTGCGCAAACCAATCAATAAAAGCCAATTGCGATTTTTTTTTTTACCAAGAATATAAGGAAGAATATAAATCGCCCAAAACCGATGAAAAAAAATGTTTTTTTTATATATTTTTTTGGATTTGTATTGTAGCAAAAAGTAAGAAAATTTTTTTTTTTTTTTGCAAAATTGTCGCAATTTTTTTGTTTATAGCGGTGATCAGAAATGACGCAGAGGTGATCAAATACCACCAAAACAAAGCTCTATTTGTGGGAAAAAAAGGATGCAAATTTTGTTTGGGTACAACGTCGCACGACCGCGCAATTGTTAGTTAAAAAGGCGCAGTGCCGAATCGCAAAAAATGCTCTGGTCCTAAACTGGGAAATCCTTCCGAGGCTGAACTGATTAACAAAAATCAAACTCTGACAGGGGTCTTAACCATTAAGAATTGACTGCCTTATGCAAATTAAAAAACGTTTTTTTCTTGGCTTTAATTTTCAAATGCACATGGGGGCAGTAAAAACAGGGCATTGAGCCACTTTTTTACCACAACCCCGTAAGCTGCAAATGCAGGGGTATATGGAGTTATATACAAAATAACACTCGCTGTTGCTTTCAGTGGGCAGGAAGTACCAATGCCGAATGCCACCCATTCAAGTGAGTGCGGTTGCACCACAGCTCCTGATGATGCAGCCCTACGGGGTGATTAAAACAGGTAGTGAGAAGTCACCATATTTCTGTGGATTGCTCTTCATTGGCCTATCGCCAGTGTAGATGACCCTTAAAGTGTTACTAAACCCAGGACTCTGCATTCACTATATCTGGTCTCCCACAGTACACAGAACATGGAAATGCAATTATTTTAGTAAATATAATCTGCTAAATACCTTTTCTCATCAGCAGTTAGAACAGTCATCTGACTTCTGTAAGAGTCTGGATAAAGCTTGTAAGAGTAGTTTTTATTCTCCCCTGATTGTCCCACGAGACTGCAGGACCCTGGACAGTGCTGACTGGCCCTGTGCTGATCACATGCACTCACCCAAGAAAAAGAAAAAACTCTCTAGCAATACACACCGAACTGAGCATGTGCAGCTTGCCCCCAAGGCTCTGTTCTATCAGCAGATAGATTGGGGACAGTGGAAGAAGGGGAAGATCAGAGAAGACAGCCTTTTTACACAATGCAGAGAATTAACCCTTTAGGTTCCACAGCGAGTATAACAAGCATATATTACTGCATATACAGACTGTTTTTACTGTTGTGGGATTAGTAACACTTTAGGTAAGATCTCCCTGCTTTTGACTATGATGCCCATCTGCACAGTCCTTCACTCCATTTTGATCTTAACCTTCCCTTGTCAGCTGCTTGGTCATCAAACTGGAGAAGACTGATTAAAAAATAGCCTGTGTTAGCTTTATGTCCATCGTCAAATTACAAGGAGACACGTCGGACAAGCATAGCGCCCTAGACATGATATTGTAAAATTATGCTGAAACCCTAATCAGTGAAGGAAACAAGTGCCTTGTATATCGCCTCTCCCTCCTCCCGCACGGCATTTGTTTAATGATGAATTCTAACTGGTTGATAGGGGTTACTGCACTTTGCTCTCTGCCTTATTAAATAAGTCTGTGTAAGTATGGAATTTGTTTTCTGCATAACTGAACACAGCCTCAGATATACTCGTAATTGTAGCTGAAATCTGAAGAATGTTCATGATTATGCCTAATTAAAAAAAGGACAAGTAACCTTCTGGGATTTTTAATAAAGTAAATATACCAATAGAGTTTTTACAATACAATGGTAGAAGAAGAGTACAGCATAATGTCTGGCAATTAATGACCATGCAGAGACAATGAAAAATAGCTGCAGTAATTAGGAGTCACATTTTCTGACAATTACGTTATACCAAAGTTTCAGTAAAACTGTAATATTATAGTAAAATAATATAGCTGTAAAGTAAAACATTTACATTAATAATGTAATAATAATAAAAATGTTGCACTAAAATGGTCCAAATTAGAGATAATTCTGCCCCAAGTATATGTGAATGCTGCTGCAGATCCACAGAGGCTCCCTCTCCACATTTAAAAGAAAACTCAGCTTCTATTATGTGAAATGTGAATTCACTTACTATTATTATTATGCAGGATTTATATAACGCCATCAGTTTGCACAGTGCTTTACAAATGAAAGGCAGACAGTACCGTTACAATACAATTCAATACAAGTGGATACACAGGGCCCTGCTCCTTAGAGCTTACAATCTAGGAGGGAATGCCAAGTGATACAAAGAGTAATAACTGTGGGGGGGGGGGGGGGGGTGAGCTGATGGATAAAGTTTATTAGTTGGAAAGATAGGCTTCTTTAAAAAGATGGGTTTTTAGAGATCACCCAAAGACAGAGTAGGAGATATGAGAAATGGAGCAAATTGAGACAAGCACTGCACAATGTGGCACCACATCCAATGATAAAGAAGAAAAAAATGAAGAAAAAGAGCGGACTTTTGCCACTTTTTTCCCACAATTCCCGAATGAAAAGATCAACCAAACTTATAAATTATTAAAAAACATATTTATTTGAATACATTAAAAATATTTTTCCATGTTAAGAAAGGGATACAAATCATGAGCATAAATAGAACTTAATTCCAAATTGGAAGACAAAGATATTTGACATAGACCGCCGTGTAGAGGGCCCACAAACGATGTCCAAAGGTGGATTGGGTAGTATCCTAGGGCCTGAATAGGCCAGACTACCGTAACGGTCTGTGTCAGTATAGAGGGATTGCGCAGCTGGGGAAGAGGCCGGGGCCCTGGGCCCTCGGATTGGTTTTCGTCTGATAAATGCACGCATCCCTGGGGGTCAGCGCCCGTCGGCTTGTATTAGCTCTAGAATTACCACAGTTATCCAAGTAACAAATGGAGCGATTAAAGGAACCATAACTGATTTAATGAGCCATTCACAGTTTCTCTGTACCGGCCGTGTGTACTTAAACGTGCATGGCGTAATCTTTGAGATAAGCATATGCTACTGGCAGGATCAAATTTTGATCACTCCATCTGTTACTTGGATAACTGTGGTAATTCTAGAGCTAATAAATGCCGACGAGCACTGACCCCCAGGGATGCGTGCATTTATCAGACATGATATATCAAAAATGCACTGGGCCCTAGTATAGTGGAAAAAAAAACAGGAAAAAAGAAGAAAAAAGCACCTGGAATGTATCCGGAAACGCATCAAAAACGCACTTGAATGCGTTAAAAACGCGCATGCATAAACATGTCCGGAACAGATTTGGAGTGCATTTTTATGGTGTGAACCAGCCCTAAGTAAAAAAAAGCCATGTGTATACCTCTGGTTGTTGCCCCTACGGGCTTTGCACTGTTGAAGGATAGGAGATAGGACCAGAGTTGCCATTTATCTTCATTCTCTGTATACTGCACTGGGCAGTTGCAGAACACGCTTTTGGAACTTGAAGTTCTGGACCAGATAACAACTTGACAAAAATTTACAATCTGTTGTGGGTACCCATGGCATTGAAAATATATTGAAAGTTGGCCATGTGACCCCCCTAAGCAAAAAGTATGACCTATGTCCGTATAGCATACTTACAGTCTCTGACCACCTCTTGTAGCATGTCCATAGTCTCTGACCATGTCCTGTATGATGTCCGCAGTCTCTGACCATCTCTTTTTTCATGCCCATAGACTATTTTATATCGAAGGCTCCCCAGAGGCATTGCAATGATTGATACATGGGGGGGGTCCTCATCTGCCTTGTTGCTGCTCCTATGCGTTTCACTGGGAAAACAACCTGCTAAATTTCTGGGGGCAGGTGAAAACTGTAAAACTGTTTTACGACCCAAAAGATGTGTATTTCTGTTCAGCTAGTTTTGCGATCCAGGTACCTCTGCCAGACTGCACAGCCAGGTCATGTGATCCTGAAGACCTCTCTGCAGACTGCACTACACTAGAGCAATACAGCCTAATCTAGGACCCACCCAGACTGTGAGTGGACATTGATTTTCATCTCAATAATCTCTCACATGGCTAGCACTGTGCAGTTCAGTAAAGCCCGATTGGCTTCCACGAGAAATAGGGCCAAAACTCTTTTTGCCCTATGGCTCCTGTGGGTCACATGAGTGCACTTCGTTCTGCATTCCTGTGACCCATATTCAGTCAACAAAGGCCAGCTGACCAACAGCTGGCTCAGCCTCTGGCTAAGGGCCAACCTCTCCCGCCCCCTTTACACCCCAGCACTCCAGTGAGCACTGGAGGGGAAGAGCAAAGAGTCACTGGCTCTTCTCGCTGAAGACTGAGAACTGATTGATTAGTGATCTTTGATCGGTAAAGAGGCAGCAGGAGACAGATGCAGCGTTGGAAAAATGCAACATCCACTTTGGTGAGTATGATTGTTTGTTTTTTTCAAAATGAGCACTTCTCTTTAATGCTGGTTCTCTGTAAGAATACATTAAAGTCTTATTAAACCCACAACAGTAAAATCTGTCTGTATGTGCAGAATAGCATGCTTTCTATACTCGCTGTGTAACTTAAGGGGTTAATCCTCTGTATTGTGTAAAAGGCTGTTTGATCTTGAATGGCCAGATATATGAACACTGGGGAAGTCCTGGGTTCTTGCAGTTTATCACCCAACTGCAATATACAGATGAAAAAAGGTATATAGCAGCAGTATTTTGATATAAAAAGAAGATTTAGAAGCTGTGTGCACTGGGGCTGAATTGTTTTTATATTGCTGGGTTTAGTAACACTTTAAGGGACCAATTTATAATAGAAAATACAATGCAGATATTGCATTGTCACAGAATTCATCAATATTACAGACATTTTGCACCCTGTGGTATTGAGCCTGCGGCACTGCACAAAGCTCTCTCTGGGGGAGAACCACTCTTGCCACTTTGACAGGACATGTGACCAAGCTTCCTCTCAGATTTTTTTGCTCTCTTCTGAACCCAAAATTGGCAGCTGGCTTCCAAGGATTAAGATGTTGAAACAGGACCCGGGCAGCCAGCATTGCCAACCCGATCAGTGTATTTCAGAATGACCACAGAGTGTTCTTAGCCTGCTATAGTCCAAAACTGTTCAAGGTGGCACTAAAGACACAAATACTCACCCATGAGGTCCCTCACTGCATCTTCTTTCAGGTGGCAGTCATTGGCCATCTAGATAGGCTGGTGCGGGATGACGTCACTCCCACGCATGTGCTGGAATGTACACTGGGTAACTCATGTACATTCTATGGGGGACTGCAAACAGACAGGTAAGTGTATTTTAATACAGAAGAGACAATGCATGTCTCAATGCAAAAAAAAGCCTGTCCGTTCACAATGTTTAACTTTTTGCCTTCAGTTCCACTTTCCTTCCCAAGGACACCAGACCAATAGAAAGTACACATTTATATAGCTTTTCACCTTACATCTATATTACTGCATAGAATATATTACCTGCTGCTTTCTTTAAAATTATAACAAAACAAATAAAAAGAAAGTTCTTCATTTTGGCAAACTACTGTTTTTAGCAATAAAAATTTTCTCTGGGGATCCTGAAAGATCATTTTGAATTAAAGACTATTTGGAGCATTAGCAATTGGATTTTTGTTACCTTGTTTGTTTTAGCTAATTGAAAATGTGTCACTGTTATTTTCAGGGATATAAATGAGAATAGTTAATACGGCATTAAATCACTTTGTTTTTCTTTCTGTTTTCAGAACTCGAAGGGGAAAACTCCAGGTCTGTTGTTTGCTCCGATGTCCCGTCAGAAAACTCCTGAGATGATATCAAAGACATTATCTAAGCCTTCAGCTGACAAACTGCCAAAGGAATCGGAAGCAGCGGCTGAAAAGAAGACCTTACTCGCAGCGCTAAAAACTTACCTTGCACAAAAGTCTGTGCTACACGGTCCTGATAATCCAGACCCAAATGGAAGAGTAAAAGTTTCTCCAATGTACACTAATAAATACCATGCCCCTCAACTCAGTCAACATGATGAAGTGCTTCCTAAAGATGATAAAGAGAATGCTTATCAAATCCAGTCTTACCTTCAGAGACCGCAAGCCCGCATATTGACAAGGCCAAATCTTGGAGCTCTGATTTATAAATCCAGTTCTCGCCAAGAAGCCCCAAAGGAGCCGCTGAGTGCCGTGGATGGTAATACATGCTTATTTTCAGACATTTGTTTCATTTATAGCACAAGAGGCGAGTTTTAATACCAATAGACTATAGCAATGTTTTCTGTTATGTTTGCTTTTACTGTCTTACTTTATTGGACTATATATAAAGCAATGGTAGTGCATAATGAAAAAATATGAAGCTGATATTTATCAATCTGTCTATCTGTGGGCGCCGTACACAGGCACTGATACGCTGGGTTGATTAACTTAAGGTAAATAGGCTGTTCACTTTGCATGGGAATTAGCCCTAGAGCTTAGTATTTTTCTTACATCATCCAATTATGTGCAAGCAAAAATGCTGTTTTTTTTCAATTTTCTTTGCCCGTGAGATTGGGTTTTCCTTGCAAAACGTAAACTTCACCATGTTCACGAAGTTCTGGGGAAAATTTCCTTGTAAAGTACAACTTCCCATGTGAAGTGAACAGTCTATATGCCTTTAGTAAATCAACTCCATTGCTTTTGACAGCTGTTCTCCATTCATCTCTTTGTTGAACAGAGGATCCTGCAGCTGACTGTGCAGGTCTGCACATCATGCACACTTCTATCTCTTTTTCCCCTCTCCACTCTTTACCTCTATCTTTATAAAATGATGAGAACTGATGAATGGGCCTTAAAGCAGAACTAAAGTCTCCATACTTACCTGTCCAATGGTCCTTCGCTGGTGCCAGCATCTTCTTCTGAGTGCTGGTCTTGGGCCTCTTCATCGGCCAGCAAGGCATGATGTTATTCCTGCACATGCACAGGAGGCTGTCATCCTGGCACTTTAAGACTGGTGAGCTAGGCATGCGCAGCTCAGTTTACAGTGCCGGAGGAGATGACGAGCAGGCAGGTGCATGTCTCTTCTGCAATAAAAGCCTGCCTGCTCACAGTTTTTTACAGCAGGACTTTAGTTCTGCTTTAAACTTTGGTCAACAAAGATCACCTCCAATTCATGTTAAAGTGGAACTAAACTCATCGATTTAAAAGTTTCAAAAAATGGTTACATTCCAGCATGTGCTGGGAAGGTAACTGTCCCATTTGCTTGCACCCTCAAACAAACTGTCAAACCATCAAATGGCTGGTGCAATAACTGATCACATGTAGCATCATGGCAGTAGCAGATCAAAAAGATGCCACGATGGCAGCTTCCTAGGCTAAAAATGATAGGAGGGTTTAGTTCCACTTTAACCACTTGCCTACTGGGCACTGAAACCCCCTTCCTGCCCAGGCCAATTTTCAGCTTTCAGCGCTGTCACATTTTGAATGACAATTGCGCGGCTGTGCAACACTGTACCCATATGACATTTTTATAATTTTTTTCTCACATATAGAGCTTTCTTTTGGTGGTATTTAATCACTACTGGGGTTTTTATTTTTTGCTAAATAAACAAAAAAAGACAGGAAATAAAAAAAAAAAAAAAAACAGTTTTCATAATTTGTTGTAAAATTTTGCAAACAGGTAATTTTTCTCCTTCATTGATGTGCGCTGATGAGGCTTCACTGATGGGCACTGATAGGCTGCACTGATGGGCACTGATAGGCTGCACTGATGGGCACTGATAAAACTTCATTGATGGGCATTGATGAGACAGCACTGGTGGGCACTGATAGGTGGCATTGATAGGTGACACTGATGGGCGGCACTGAAGGGCACTAACAGGAGGCACTGGCAGGTAGCACTGATAGTTGGCACTGATGGGCACTGATAGGTGGCACTGATGGGCACTGGTAGACACTGGTAGGAAACACTGATAGGCAGCACTGATGTTGAGGCACTAATGGGCAAGACTGATCGGCACTGATAGGTGACACTGGTGGGCAATGATAGGTGGCACTGGTGGGTATTGATAGGCGGCACTGGTAGGTGGCACTGGTGGCCACTGACAGGTAGCACTGTGTTGCCATGGTAGGTGGCACTGGTGGGCACTGGCAAGTGTCACTGGTGGGCACAGATGAGGCGGCAGTGGCTCTCTGTGTGAGAGACCAATGTCCCTCTGACAGTAGCCGGTGATCAGGTTTTTTCCTCTCCTCACGCTGTCAGCGTGAGGAGAAAAAATTGCCGATTACCGGCTGTTTACATCACTTGATCAGCTGTCATTGGCTGCGGCTGATCATGTGGTAAGGGGTCAGGATCGGCCCCTTAGGCCTCATACAGAAGGACGTTTTTTACCGCCGCGTTTTTGAGGGTTTTTTGCAGCTCCCCATGTTATTTAATGGCACCATAAAAACGCTGATGTTTTTGAGCTGTAGATAGCTTTGGCGTTAATGAGCTGAAAGCAGAACCCACGGCCAGCGCGTTCTGAAGCTGCAGCGTTAGAGCATTTTTGACGATGAGCCAGCAAAACGCTCACTAACGCGCATTAACGCCATAGCGACGTTAACCGGCATTTTTAGCGCTGACGTTCTCAGGTTTAAAAATAGGAGAGGAATGTTTTTTTAAACAAAACGCCTATTGATGCCGACGCTCACTAACGCGCATTAACGCCGATGTAAAACACTGAGGAAATCGCATTTTTGACACCGATGTTTGCCTGACGTCGGTCCCGACGTTTTGCTTTTACGCCCCTGTGTATGAGGCCTTTACTCCGATCTATGATCAGCCGAGTCTCCCCGTGAAGGAGTTAAAGTGGAACTAAAACCCATTTATTTAAATGCTTCCCAAAACAGATACAATTAAGGCGTGCCATGAATGATACGTATCATGGCTTCTTGTGCTCTCAAACAGACTGTCAAGCCATCAAATGGCTGCTGCCGTAACTGATCACATGTGCAGCACCATGGCAACTGCAGATTAAACAGAAGCTAAGATGGCAGCTTCCTTGGCTGTAAAGTATAGCAGGGTTTAGTTCCACTTTAGGCAAATCCGTGTGCACTTACAGATTGCATATTTTAACTGCAAAGATTGCAGTATATATATATATATATATATATATGTGTGTGTATTATATACAGTAGGTTCTAAAATTGCAGACTTACAATAGTGCTATTTATAGACCAATGGGATTGACAATATTTGTAGGCCAACATAAGGTTTGTGGACCTTTCAGGAACTTTAAAGGCCTATATGAATAAATTCTTCACGTTTCAAATTTTAGCAACAGTATAATTTTTCTAAAAGTCATCGAAAAATCATTACAAAAACGTCAAGGTCCTTTGACTACAGTGTAGATTAGATGATGCCATTGCTTCGGGCAATTGAAAGCTTTATCTCAGTCTGCTTTTTCGCAGTGATCAGGCTGAATATTGTAGCTTAATAGTAAATCACAATGTGAGAGGCTGCAGCAGGGGCTAATATGTGTCAGACAGTAAACACAGCCAACAACTACACAGGGAAAATTACACACATTGGGGGAGATTTACTAAAATTGGAGCACTCAAAATCTGGTGTAGCTGTGTATATTAGCCAATCAGCTTCTAACTTCAGCTTGTTCAATTAAGCTTTGACAATAAAACCTGGAAGCACAGCTATGCACAGCTGCACCAGATTTTGCACTCTCCTGTTTAGCCCTGGTTCACATTGGTGTGTTTTGGCATGCGATTTGACATGTCAAATCCCATGCCAAATCGGCAGCAATTGCCGGCAATGGCACCGTCCTAATCCGTGCAACGCTGCATTTGCGGCGCTGCACCGATTTCCAAAAGTAGTTTCTGTACTACTTTTGGCGATTTCAGGTGAGATTTCCATTGACATCTGTGCAGAAACCTGCACAGATGTCTCTGGCATTGCACCTGAAATCCCTGAAATTCCCGCACCATTGTGAACCTAGGCTAAAGTAAATAACCCCCATTGTGTCATCTCTGAGCCAGCATCTTGGTGCAGGAAGTATCTACTGATTCTATATAAAAAAGTGGGTGAGTAATGTGGGTGGGTGTTAATACACACATGTAAGTGTTACACTATCACACTGCTTCCCGTGCATGATCCTAAATTATTTCTAATATGAGGTCCTCTTTACAGCCACATTTCAGGTAGGGCTTTTTGTTGCATAGTTATATTGGTCCAGCTAAGACCAATGTAAATATGCATGTACCATACCTGTAGGATCCGTGTGCTGATCTTAGTCCGTAGGGTTCAATATTGAGTTGGCCCACCCTTTGCAGCTATAACAGCTTCAACTCTTCTGGGAAGGCTGTCCACAGGATTAAGGAGTGTGTGTATGGGACATGACTGCGCACCAGTGCACAAAGTAAGGTCGATAAAGACACGGATGAGCGAGTTTGGGATGGAAGAACTTGACTGGCCTGCACAGAATCCTGACCTCAACCCGATATAACACCTTTGGGATGAATTAGAGCAGAGACTGCGAGCCAAGCCTTCTTGTCCACATCAGTGCCTGACCTTACAAATGCGCTTCTGGAAGAATGGTCAAATGTTCACATAGACACATTCCTAAACCTTGTAGACAGCCTTCCCGAAAGAGTTAAAGCTGTTATAGCCGCAAATGGTGGGCCAACTCAATATTGAACCCTATGGACTAAGACTGGGATGCCATTAAAGTTCATGTGCGTGTAAAGGCGGGTGTCCCTATACTTTTGGTAATATAGTGTACACACTAAAGTAAAAAATACTATAACTAACCTTGGCAAAATTGATCATTTGTGCAAATATAAAAGTATGATTGAGTATGAAAATATGGTACATATGAATGCTCCTTGATCTCAGCCCACCTACACCAATGAAAAAAAGAAAAAGTATATCTATATATCAATCATATGTTAATACTCTTTTACTTTGTCTGTTTTTTGCAAAGAAACTTTTATCCAGAATGTGGTAAAGGAGCTGGGCAAACATAAACTGAACATGGATAATCTTAGCCCAAAAGAGCTGGATGAGCTGGCAGACGTGATCGCTGATACTCTGCAGATTGTGGATGGTGAAAAAGTTGGTGCCATGAAACTGGAGAAGGAAAGAGGAGCACAGGAGCTGAAAAGAGTGGAATCGTATGAATCCTGGGAACATGATGAACTCAACAGAGGAATCAATGATACTTTCCAAGGTATAAAAATATATATGGTAGCATATGTAGTATTAGGCAGAGAATCTTATGAAAAATGTCAAGTGGATTCCAAGGTCCACAAATTCTTTTAATATTTTGAGAAGAATTATACTTGATGTACTCGGATACTTAACGTGATACTAAGGCTTTGTTTTTTCTTTCCATTAAAAAAACAAACATGTTATACTTAAGGCCCATACAAACGGTACAATTATTGGCCAACAACGGTTGTACAACAGCCTGTTGTCCGATAATCCGACCGTTAGTGCGCACGATTCAACAGCCAATTTCCAATTATCGTCAACAGAAATTGTCTGAGAAGACTTGAAAACTTTTGTTGGCCAACAAGGCGTTGAGCAATTTTTGGCTCGTGTGTACAGAAGTTATACCAACAAAAGTTGTAAGTACAAACACGCATGCTCGGAATCCAGGAAGTGTTCATTTGTGTAAACCTGCGTTCTCAATTCACAAATCACATTCACCTGAACTTTCTATTTATACGCTTGTAACACGTCACTGTGTTCGGCTTTGTTGGACAATTACTTGACTACTGTCAGTAGGCTAAACAAAACCACGGACAGCCAATTTGGACAAAAGTTGGACGTGTGGTTGTACGATAATCGGCGCATGTGTACGAGGCTTAACCTGCTCTGTGCAGTGGTTTTGCTCAGAGCAGGCCCCGATCCTCCTCTTCTCGGGTCCCCGCCGGTGTCTTGGCCCCTCCGTCCTGCAGAGTGCTTCCAAGCCGCTGCTCTGTGTGACCATTCACGCACGGAGCACTGTTTGGCCCCACTCCCGCTCTCTCCTCATTGGCTCACTGGCTGCGATTGACAGCTGACTGCTGTCTCAGCCAGTGAGGAGGAAGAGACCCGGAAGAGCCACTGGTCTCATACACATCGCTAGATGTAGACGGGGCTCAGCAAAGTATTTGGGGGGGGCTGCTACACACAGAAGATTTTTTACCTTCATGCATTAAAAGCATAAAAGTAAAAAACCTTGAGTCTTTACAACCACTTTAAACCAGAACCCCAGGCGAGTGCACACACATCTACCATTCAGCTATATCAGTGTTGGGGGGATTTCAGGTTGGATAGAATACAAGATGGATCTCAACAGGGTGATCCCATTCATAGGTCTATGAGTAAGCGCAAGGTAAGAGGCTGATACAGGAATCTGCAGTTTGTGCTAATTTTAAAATGTTTCTAAACCAAACAAAAATGTATATTGAGGCTTATCAGTCCTTCAGTCACTAGGTGTGGTGGCTGCAGTCATTTTATTATTATTAAGCCTTTTTTCTTTATTTTCACCTGCTGGTTCTGCCGGTAACTCACTTCCTGCCCTAGGTTGACAACACTCACTTAGGATACTTTATATATGGAGAAGGATTGATGTCACCGTAGGACAAACACTTCAAAACACCTCCCTTCTCTCCTCTGCTGGCAATAATGTGACTGGTAACAGTCAATACAGGTAGAGAGCTCTGGAAATTATCAGCTCACAATAATTCTGGAAAGATCTAACATTATTTCTTTGCATTTATCAATCAGATATAAAAAAAACACGTTCAAAGGTAAATTAACCAGACCAAATTGAGCAAAAATGTTAGGATTCACTTTAGGTATGTCACTCTCTGACTGTATAATGTGGCAGTCCTCTGCATATGGACTGTGTACCTGAACAAAATTACAAATAATTGTCAGAAAATTTAATGTAGTTCAAGTGAAACTGCAGGAATAGCATTTAGCTTTGGACAGAGTGGAAAATTAGAAACTCTGTCAGGGAGATTTCCTCCCACATCTTGGTGTTCACCAGAACAGTAAGTGAAGGGACAAGATTTACCAGTCCATCATTAGAATAGTGAAAAAAGTGCTTGTGCCTTCTGGAAATGCTATGTCACCACATTCTCTAATGAAGGGCCACACTCACCGGAGGGTGTTGACCCGCTTGTTATATAACAAGAGAAGCCAGCCTTGCTTTTTGGTCACCCAGGGACCAGGTGGTGCCTCCCGGCAGTTGCCTGGTATCCTCTCCTCTCCTTGTAGATATATGGGTCAGTTATCCAGTGGCTCCAATGTTAAAAAGTTTTAATCAATGTAAAAAATAGAGAAGATGGAATCTTTCAGAGTAAAAATGTACTGTTTGCCCCAGTGATGACGTCTCTTACAACCAAACGTACGCCAGGCGGAAAAGTAACGGTGACATCAGCACGCCTGCCGGGGCACCAGGCTCTATTATTTGTACTGAATGGCTATGTCTTTTTAATAAATGATTAACTTTATGGACTTTGCACAATCACATTTTCCTTCCCTTTCTCTGTGTGCACCATGCTCTGTCTGCCTCTGTGAGATTAACATTGACCATATGACATCTGGCTGAGGAGATTGAGGGCAATGACTGGATGCAGAGGAGTAGTCCTTACACCTGGAGGGAACCTCCAGGTTCAACAACCAACTTGACAGGCTTGTTTCCATGTACAGGGATCATTTAGTGAAAGCAGTGGATGCTCCAGTGCACATGTGGTCTTTGCACCCAGGGCTTTTGAACTCAACTCTGGACTCTGCACATAGCATACTCCTGAACACTGCACTCTGTGCCTTGCAGACTCCTGAACCCTGCACTCTGTATGTAGCATACTCCTGAACTCTGCACTCTGTGGATAGGGCACCTCTGAAACTGCTGGTATTTATTGCCCCTTTAAGATCCCCCCACTGTTAGTGAAATTTAGCCACCGTTTGATGCGGTTTGGGAAGGGGGGGAGTGGTTGAGTTCCTGCACCCTGGATACATTTATGTAGCCAGGAGCTGGATATAGGCATACAGTATCTCACAGAAGTGAGTACACTCCTCACATTTTTGTACATATTTTATTATATCTTTTCATGTGACTACACTGAAGAAATGATACTTTGCTACAATGTAAAGTAGAGAGTGTACAGCTTGTATAACAGTGTAAATTTGCTGTCCCCTCAAAATAACTCAACACATAGCCATTAATGTCTGAAGCGCTGGCAACAAAAGTGAGTACACCCCTAAGTGAAAATGTCCAAATTGGGCCCAATTAGCCATTTTCCCTCCCTGGTGTCATGGGACTTCTTAGTGTTAGATGGTCTCAGGTGTAAATGGGGAGCAGGTGTGTTAAATTTGGTGTTATTGCTCTCACGCTCTCATACTGGTAACTGGAAGTTCAACATGCCATCTCATGGCAAATAACTCTCTGAGGATCTGAAAAAAAGAATTATTGCTCTACATAAATATGGCCTAGGCTATAAGAACATTGACAAGACCCTGAAACTGAGCTGCAGCACGGTGGCCAAGACCATACAGGGGTTTAACAGAACAGGTTCCACTCAGAACAGGCCTCTCCATGGTCGACCAAAAAAGTTGAGTGCACATGCTCAGCGTCATATCCAGAGGTTGTCTTTGGGAAATAGACGTATGAGTGCTGCCAGCATTGCTGCAGAGGTTAAAGGGGTGGGGGGGGGTCAGCCTGCCAGTGCTCAGACCATACGCTGCACACTGCATCAAATTGGTCTGCATGGCTGTCGTCCCAGAAGGAAGCCCCTTCTAAAGATGATGCACAAGAAAGCCCGCAAATAGTTTGCTGAAGACAAGCAGACTAAGGACATGGATTACTGGAACCATATCCTGTGGTCTGATGAGACCAAGATAAACGTATTTGGTTCAGATGGTGTCAAGCCTGTGTGGTGGCAACCAGGTGAGGAGTCCAAAGACAAGTGTATCTTGCCTACAGTCAAGCATGTCGGGAGAGTGTCATGGTCTGGAGCTGCATGAGTGCTGCTGGCACTGGGGAGCTACAGTTCATTGAGGGAACCATGAATGCCAACATGTACTGTGACATACTGAAGCAGAGCATGATCTCCCTTCGGATACTGGGCCGCAGGGCAGTATTCCAACATGAAAATGACCCCAAACACACCTCCAAGACGACCACTGCCTTGCTAAAGATGATGAACTGGCCAAGCATGTCTCCAGACCTAAACCCTATTGAGCATCTGTGGGGTATCCTCAAATGGAAGGTGGAGGAGCGCAAGGTCTCTAACATCCACCAGCTCCGTGATGTCATCATGGAGGAGTGGAAGAGGACTCCAGTAGCAACCCTGTGAAGCTCTGTTGAACTCCATGCCCAAGAGGGTTAAGGCAGTGCTTAAAAATAATGGTGGCCACACAAAATATTGACACTTTGCGCCCAATTTGGACATTTTCACTTAGAGGCTGTACTCACACTTGTTGCCAGCGGTTTAGACATTAATGGCTGTGTGTTGAGTTATTTTGAGGGGACAGCAAATTTACACTGTTCTACAAGCTGTACACTCACTACTTTACATTGTAGCAAAATGTCATTTCTTCAGTGTTGTCACATGAAACCCTCGACCACCTACAATCTCTGGAACGCGAGGAGGTGGAAGGTAAACTCCTATGGGGTGTCTACGAGTTATCCCAAATCCAGACCTCTGTACGAACCGGTCAAGTAGTAGAA
>BLSH010116711.1:1030377-1045628 GCA_018402905.1 Glandirana rugosa
CAGCACCTGAAACTATGGATACTGGAAGCCTGTGCTAGCATTTCTCCTGCGGTGTTGCTATCAGTGCGTGAAGAGTGGGAGAAGAGGGTTGCATTGACAATCCAACACAATGGGCAGCACATTGAACACATTTTATAAGTGGTCAGAAACTTGTAAATAACTCATGAAAGAATAAAGTTACGTTAAAACCAAGCACACCATTGTTTTTCTTGTGAAATTCCCAATAAGTTTGATGTGTCACGTGACCCTCTTCCTATTGAAAAAACAAAAGTTGGATTCAAAATGGCCGACTTCAAAATGGCCGCCATGGTCACCACCCATCTTGAAAAGTTTCCCCCCTCACATATACTAATGTGCCACAAACAGGAAGTTAATATCACCAACCATTCCCATTTTATTAAGGTGTATCCATATAAATAGCCCACCCTGTACTTAAAGTGGTTCTAAAGGCCAATGTTTTTTCTACTGTATTGCATTCTCTGCATTAAGGCAAAAAACCTTCTGCATGAAGCTACTCTCCACCCAACCCCCCTTTTACTTAACTGAGACCAATCTCAATCCAGCAATGTGCGTGATAGCAAAGGCTCTCTTGTCTCTCTCTCTCTCCTCATTGGCTCAGACACAGCAACAGGAGCCATTGCTGGCAATTACAACTAGTAAGTAGAGAGCAGAGGGAAGGGCCGAGATATGCTCTGTGTGTCAGTAGAGACACAGAGCGGGGCTCTGTAGCAAGCACAAGGGGCTTGCTGTGGCAGCACTAGGCGGGGAAAAGGAGCCAGGAGCACCAGCAAGGGGACCTGAGAAGATGAGGAACGGGGCTGGTCTGTGCAAAACCATTGGACAGAGCAGGTAAGTCTGACATGTTTGTTATTTTAATTTAAAGTTACCTCTTCTGTGCAGTGGTTATACACAGAGCAGCCCAGATCTTTCTCTTCTTGGGTCCCTCTTCAGTGCTCCTGGCCCCTCCCTCCTGTTTCGTCCCCCACAGCAAGCAGCTTGCAATGGGGGCACCCGAGCCAAGCCGCGGCTCCCTCTGTTCATTCAGACACAGAGCCCCGGCATGGCCCTGCCCCTTTCTCTCCTAATTGGCTGACTGACTTTGATTGACAGCAGTTGGAGCCAATGGCGCTGCGCTGCTGTCTCAGCCAATCAGGAGGGGAGTCCCGGGCAGATGAGACACTCCTGCAACATCGCTGGATAGAGATGGGCTCAGGTAAGTATGGGGGGGGGAGGGGGGCTGAGGGGGGCTGCTGCACACAGAAGGCTTTTTATCTTAATGCATAGAATTTATTAAGATTATAAACCTTCTGCCTTTACAACCCCTTTAAAAAATTGAGCATTTAAGATCACTTTAAAGTGAACCTGAACTCAAAAAGTAAAGGTCTAATATGTTATAGCGAACCTTTTAAAAAATAATTTTGCCTAACAGTAGCCTGAAAATGAACCCTCTGAATATCCTCCTGATAAATAGCGGTGCTCTACCTGGTAGTTCAGGGTGTCTATGCAGTCTTGAGCCTACGGTCTAATAACTGAATTTCTGCAATTTAAGATCTAAGACACTGCTGTCTGTCACTACTAGTCTCAGGTTTGGAGTGAGAGCGGTGATTCCTGTTCTGCTTACTGTTCTCTATGCTGGATGCTCTGACAGCACAAACCTACCTCTACCAAGGTGGCCACCTCCACACAGAGACTTGCAGAACAAGGCATAGTGAGGCAGTAATGAGGAAAATGTATTAAGCACAAATTTTCAATACAAAATACAGTAAATTAAATTTTAGGGCACACAAAAATATATTACCCAAAGTTTGGTAAGTTATAAAAGATGAAGTTGTGCCGAGTAGATACCTAACATGTTAAATTTTAAAATTGCACATAATGACCTTAGAATTATTGCTTACACTTTGGTGTGCACAGTGATTTGCAATGTTTAATATTGGTAATAAGCAATGTTTCTGTAAGTAGGCGGCCCTCGATGGGTGTGGGGTGAACTCAGAATTTTTTGGGGGGGTTTCCAAGTAATTTTATTTTTTTGTTTTACTAAAACTTTATTGATATCACATACAGCAGCACCCTCTACCCAGTGGCAGTATGGCCACTTGATCCAAAATTTAAAGCACTCTGCCAAAAAAAAAGGCTCTAATTTCATCTGTAAGGTTAACTTTTTCTCGAAAATAAATCACATCTACTTTTTTCTTTGGTAACAGGATAGAGAGGCAGGCCCAAAGAGTGAAAACCTGCAAGACTTTACTGTAAATTCTGTGTCACATGAATTCCTAAAAGAACCTTATGACAAAGGACTAAAAAGCTTTGGAGACTTCCATTATAACTCCGATGATGATGACGACGATGATGATGATGATGAAAAGAAAGCAGGCATTGAGAATGTAAAAAGTGAGACATACACTAAAGAGTTGACAGCTCATAAGAAATCAGCTGAGTCTAACTCAGATTCCAGAGAGGAGATTGAGTATCAGCACTTGGTGCAGGAGAGTTTTTCGCAAGATGACAGATCCTTTCAAGAAAAGCCACAGAAAATGAGGCAAGAAATAAAGCTTCAAGTAGCGTCTTCCAGCAGTGACAAATATGGATACATTGTGACACAGAAGATGTGAGTCATTTACTTTGTATTTTCTCAAATAATGCTATTTGTGTTTGAAAATTGTGAGGTCAAACCCAACTTCCAGCCTTGACCTGTATGCTCTGCAGCATACTGGACCGAGAAACTGCAACTTGGGGACACTAAGGAACACTTGTTCCTGGTAATTTTTTTTTTTTTTTGAAAGTTTAAATACAAGGCCAGGCAATTGCAACACCAACAGGGCCTGGAGAAGATGAGAGGTCTACTCTGCTTCCCCTGTTGCCACCACCAATGCCTAAAAATTCTTAATCCACCTATGTTGTTTGGTACTGCAGCCCTGCTTGTTCTATGCAGAAGGCAAACTGTACTATAGAGAAAACGCATACATGGAGGTACATAAGGGAAGATGTTAGTGGAGCCGGTAGCAAACTCTTCGTCAGGGAAGAAAATTGCATGTGTGTTAAAGCAGAACTAAAGTCCCACTTTTAAAAATTGATAGCCAGCAGGCTCTTTTTTGCAGGAGAATCATGCAAAGTCTCTTCTGCAATAAAAGAAACATACTAGCCTGCCCACAGGCTTCTTTGGAGAGTGCACTGAGCTGCACAAGCGTAGCTCAGTTTACATTTCGGCACAGCATCTGTGTGTCAGGAGGACTGCACTCCTGCACATGCGCAGGACCAACGTCATCTCATATGAGATTATGAAGATGACCGCAGCCCGGCACCTGAATGTAGCTCGGTAGAAGATGCCGGTGAGGGACATTGGTCTGTTGTAAGTAAATATTACAGAGTTTAGCTTTGCTTTAGGGCACCCTTGACATTGCTGGTATTTATTGCCCCTTAAGGTCCTCTGACTGTTTGCATTTAGCCACACCCACTGTTCAATGCAGCTCAGTAAGGAGGGGTTTTGGCAGGATGTGGTTAAGATGCCGGTGAGGGACGTTGGACCATTGCAGGATAAGTAAATATTGCAGAGTTTAGCTCTGCTTTAATGCCTCGTACACACGGTGCGACTGTTGTACGACCGCACGTTCAACTGTTTCCAAAATCAGCTGTTGGCGGTTGTGTCTAGCGTACTGACATGGGTCAAGTAATCGGCCAACAAAGCTGAACGTAGTGATGTCTTACGAGCGTATAACGAGGAAGTTTAGGTGAATGTGATTTGTGAATTAGGAACACAGGTTACACGACCGAACACTTCCTGGATTCTGAGCATGCGTGTTTGCACTTTCAACGTTTGTTGGGCCAACTTCTGTACACTCGAGCCAACAGTCGTACGATGCCTTGTTGGCCAACAAAAGTTTTCTAGTTTGCTCAGCCAACTTTTGTTGTATGATTGTCGAATGCCGGCTGTTGTAATCGCACATACTAACGGCAGGATGATCGTACAACAAGCTGTTGCACGACCGTTGTTGTACGACCGTCGCACCTTGTGTACGGGCCATAAGAGCAAATGTGTAGTTATAACTGTAGCAGACCATGCAGCTACTGTGAGGCTCAGAAGTTTGGGGGGCTGGTATTCAGAGGAAGCATAGGGGTTCATCCAAATGTAATAATATTTGGGAATGAATTTCGATAGAATATATACAGTTCAGGAACTTATATCAGACTGTCAAGACAGTAATTAATATGTTTTTTGATGAGGAGATGCCATGAATGGGCATTGCGACAACATTTCTTTAAAGCCTGCCTAAAATTGCATTTAGATCTATTGTGTATTATATTTATTATTTTCTACTAATATGTATTGTATTATTTTTACTATCTTGTATCATACATTGGTATGTTAATGCCTTTGTTACCAGCCCTTAGGCTTCATAATCATCCAGTTAATCCCTCAGTAATTAATGTGAACTGCAGAAGAAATGCTGGCCATTTAGCTGCACTTTCAGAAATGTCTAGCATATTTTTTTTTTAATAACTGTCTGCCTTTATACTTTTATATTTAGTCAATGAAAATGTTCTGCAATGACAGCTGATTTGTGCAGGGAATCACTGTAGCTGTTAGCTGTCATTACAGTGCATTTTAGTGACTAAATACAAGAATAAATGCAGGCTGACACATTAGTAAATAGATATTTTAGAAACTTTTGACAGTGCATTTTTTTTTACCAAGATCCCTCTGCTGTTTACATACGTGCTGAGGGATTTAAAGCAGCATTAAACCCGAAAGCAAACATTTATTATATTGCCCGTACCAATTCTTAGAGGTGATGGCTGCATTCGTTTACTTTTTTAGGCTTTATTTCCTTTATTTTTACCTGGTAATCCAGCCAGTAAGTCTGTTGTTTTTCAAAAGAACAAGCTGTCCTGCAGATGTATCAGTTGAGAATGTTGAAACAAACTATTTACGACTGACAGGGGTGCTTTCAATGATCAGCTTTTATTTATTCGTGTAAAACCTTTATCTCAAAAGAAAAAAATCACTGTTGCTGCAATGGCTTGTGTAACTGCAATGTGAGCTGGAGTTTGGCTTTAATTTGTTAGTTTATCTTAATTTACTAGTACAACTAACACCCCCCCCCCACACACACACACACACATCCACACTGACGATGCCACTGTCAAAAGGTGCCCCCTGTGCTCCTTCATCAAGAGTGGGGGCACTCTAATACAGGAGATGTGTTACTGACCAGATCACAGGGGTGAAAACAGAGGGAAGAAAGCCTGAAGACAAATGCAGTCACCACATCTAAGGATAAGGAAGCTGCAATATATTATATTTCTGGTTTTGGGTTTAATACCACTTTAAACTGGACTCTGCTCACTTGCTCCCAACTTACCATGCATGTTCTAAACTGGATGTTTCCACAAGGAAAGTCAAATTAATTACATAGTAGTAGGTTATGTATTTTATATATTTTTCAAGCATTTTAACGTGTTACTATTCCCAGGACCCTACATTCACTATATCTGGTCTCCCACAGTACACAGAACATGGAAATGCAATTATTTTAGTACATATGAATTGCTAAATACCTTTTCTCATCAGCAGTATATAGCAGTCTTATGACTTCTATCAGTGTCAAGTTAAAGCTTGTAGGAGGAGTTTTCATTCTCATATGACTATGAGGCTGGGGGCCCCTGACCCTCTGTCTGGACAGTGCTTGTTGGCCCTGTGCTGATCACATGCACCTTCCCAAAGAAAAACAAAAACTCTCTAGCAATACACACCAAACTGAGCATGTGCAGAGTGCCCCCAAAGCTCTGTTCTATCAGGAGATGGATTGGGGACTGTGGAAGAAGGGAAGGATCAGAGAAGACAGGATCAAACAGCCTTTTTACACAATGCAGAGGATTAACCCCTTAGATTCCACAGTGAGTATAGCAAGCATGCTTTACTGCATATAGAGACTGATTTTACTGTTTTGGGTTTAGCAACACTTTAAGCATATGTACTTGTAGTGATGGATAAGTCAGTATGATATAATGGAGGTCGGTTTTGAAGGAAGTTTTTTATTTTCAAATGTAAGCAAATAACAAAGTTTTTCAAGATGGATAATGTACAGTAGTTACACAATAATAGCAAAGTGTGTGTGTGGGGAGGGGGCATATTTGCTATGGTCAAATGCTCCAATTATAGTGTATATTGATGCCTCTGAACTCTCGAGGGTCAAGGCCTCAATGATAGATCATTTAAAAGTTATACACAGTAAACCGTTTGCCCAGGCTTCTTTCTTTTTTTGCAGTGAAGGTTTTAGAGCCTCCTTCACACCTTGGCCTACATTAATGTATGTTCATATTTTTGAACATTAAAGCATGCCCTGTTAAGGCAGCTCTCAGTGCGCCTGAATGCATGAAAAAAACACAACTTCGCTATTTTTGAAAATGCAGCACAACACATCCACCTGTGTGCTTTGTGGTTTGCTAGGGTGTAGGTGCATTAAGGTTCTACTATATATATGTGCATTGAGTGCCAATCAAAATGGTGTTACACTGCAATGCCCTTATACTGTGTATTACCATGTTTCAGTAATAAGCATTAAAATGCAGATTTTAGTGCATGTTACCTCCAACACAGAGGTGTGATACCAGCCCTGGTGTACTTGGTATTGTGATATTAACCTCTTAGCGCCAACCGCACGCAAAGATGCGGCCACTCTGTGAGTGGGCCTTGGTGTAGTGCGGTCACGTGTTTGCATACATAGTGCAGAGAGCGCGTGCCCTGCGTGCTCCTGGCACAGTTACTGACGGCTAACAAGAAGCTCCCAATCGCTGTTTGTGATCAGGAGCTTTTTTGATCAGGTGACTGCTGTGACAGCCAATCATGGCAGTCACATGATCATAAACCCTGCCCTGCCTCCCGGCATCCTAAACCCCTTAAGGTGCTGGGAGGCGCTGGTGCCAAGGGGTTAAAATAGTATAGTTAGGCCACATATTGTACATATTAAATGCTTGTTTCCATCCTAGTTAAAGCGGAGTTCCACCCAAAAGTGGAACTTCCGCTTTAAGCACTCCTCGCCCCCTTGCATGCCAGATTTAGCATGTCATTTTTTTTGGGGGGGGGGCGGGTACCTGGTTTTGACAGGTACTTCCTGTCCCACTTCCTCATTCCATCCATTTGCTTTCTGAAATCTATGTACCCTTAGCTTAGGCATGCAGACAGGAGGGTGTGCTTAGCTGAGAAAGCCCCTCCTCCAGATGAAAGAAAAAGAAAAAAATTACCCACGAAGACTCCTGGGATGTATGCCATCATTTGGTCTAGGCCAAAAACCAGGAAGTAACTAAAGAAACATAAAGAAAAAAAAGTCTAAAATAAATAAATATGATAAACTGTGCTTTCCTTTGTATTCGCTGTGTATGACAGCATACTTGGTTAACATGACATTTCCAACATTATACTCTATACCTCTATGATGTGGAATAACCAAGTACAAAATCGACCTTGTTCCTTTACAATATTAAAATCATTACTGCAGTACAAGGACTCTTTAGCATCATGTAAAAGAAAAAGACACATATCAAGGAAAATCAAAGGAAGATGGGTTTTTCTCACCTACCGTACTTTTTTTTGTAAAAGTGACTTTTCAGCAAGTCCATATAGAGCTGTGTTCAAAGTTTATTATTCACTAGATGGTCTGATCACACCCATGAGATGCAGGATTGAAATCCATTATTACAGTCTATGGGGTTGAAACGCCTGCTTTCTCTGCCAAGCCTTCTCAGGTTAAATGAAATGAGCCACTTTTCCATTCAGTCAGAGGTAAGAATTTCTATCAGGGATGTATCTCAAGCTTTAATGTTTAAATTGACCTCACAACACCGGGAAGGGGTACGGCAATTTTGCAAGGTAATTTTAGCACCATTTCTCAGCATCTTGCCTAAAATAATTGAACAACTCTTCATCTTCAGCCTGTAAAATAATCAGGGGACCAAGTCTGGCTTGCAGCAGGGTGATTTGCCACTTTAAGTTATTTTTGTGCTTTCTGAACCCTTAGAATAGATGGCTCTCGATTCCACCATTGAGGGAGTCAAATTGATTCTTGCACTCTGCTCTCTAAATACTCCAGATTTCCATAAGGAATACAGGTATAACAGATGTGGCAAAGGAAAGTAAAAATACAACTGGTCATCCTTAAAATTATTCCTGTTTTTTTTTTTTTTTTAAGCAGGAGCCAGTTAATATAGACTATTGTTTCAAAGCAAAATTCAAGTCAGATTTGTTTTTTTGTTTTCGGTATTGTCAATTGAGGTATACCCCAGATAGCAAGCAATTGTGCTGCTGCATTGGAAAAGGACTTGCTAAGCTATTGCTAGACTTGCCAGGCCTCACACGTTTATTGCACAAATGCAGAAAGTCTGCATTGCATGACTGCAGATCAGCTTTCTCTGCCAACATTCTGCAAGTCTGCTGCAAGTTCTGGTTCAGTTATGTGTGCAATAGTCATCCCACCACAGGGGTCACTGTGGTTGAATTGTCATGCTGTAGACTTGCAGAGCTCTTGCTGTAGACTCACCACTGCAACTTTGCTCTTGCTAGAGACTCGCCATGCAAATTTACTACAAACTGGAAAAGTGTCAACTAGAACTTGTGCTTCAAGTGCTCTGCAAGTGTACAACTTGCCAGTGAAAATGTACAGCAAGTTAACAGACTTACATTTCAACACCGCCACAAATTTGTGGCAAGTTATCTTTGTTATCTGGGACCCTATGACTGTCCAAAACATCTATGACAGCACGTTTCTAGTAGAGCACCCGCATACTGCTGCATATAACTATTTATGTCTTAGGGGCAGCTGTATGTAGCAGCTGTGTACAGTACATGAGCCCTAAACATGGATATATATTTACAATTTACTAAAACATGTTGCCAAAATGTTCACATATACCGAGTAAGTCAGGTATAATTGTAGGGGTAGTCAAGATGACCTGAATTTAACACAAGAATAAAATGATGCCATAGGTCTCAAATTCTGTGGAATTTTTGGGGACAGTTCCTATTCTTGTATATAACTTTTTCACAATGGATAATCTGATTAACCAGTTGATTGATTGATTTCCAGTGGCCTACACCCATTTAATAGCTATGGGTTTGTGAACCATAAAAAAAGGTTTTTAGTAAGAATATTCTAATATAGTGTGGCCAATATTCTTTGTCTAAATAAACAAATGTCAGGTGTACAGGGAAGAGGAAATTGCAGTAAAATGGTTGAAACTAATTTCTGGCAGAAGTCAGATATAATCTGACAATCCAAAATGAGATACATGAAATCTGAGTTTCATTACACGTTGGGGTTGGCCATACGTCCCATTTTGTGCAGTTGAACAGAAGATAGTTATGTTTGATGTATAATATACAACTGTAATTCAAAGATAAGTGTGGGAATGAAAAAACAAACATACAGTATCTCACAAAAATGAGTACACCCCTCACATTTTTGTAAATATTTTATTGTATCTTTTCATGTGACTGAAGAAATGACACTTTGCTACAATGTAAAGTAGTGAGTGTACAGCTTGTATAACAGTGTAAATGTGCTGTCCCCTCAAAATAACACAACACACAACCATTAATGTCTAAACCACTGGCAACAAAAGTGAGTACACTCCTATTTGAAAATGTCCAAATTGGGCCCAATTAGCCATTTTCCCTCCCCGATGTCACGTGACTCGTTAGTTTTACAAGGTTTCAGGTGTGAATGGGGAGCAGGTGTGTTAAGTTTGGTGTTATCACTCTCGCTCTCTCATACTGGTCACTGGAAGTTCCACATGGCACCTCATGGCAAGAAACTATTTGAGGATCTGAAAAAAAGAATTGTTTCTCTGCATAAAGATGGCCTAGGCTATAAGAAGATTGCCAAGACCCTGAAACTGAGCTGCAGCATGGTGGCCAAGACCATACAGCGGTTTAACAGGACAGGTTCCACTCAGAACAGGCCTCGCCATGGTCAGCCAAGGAAGTTGAATGCACGTGCTCAGCGTCATAGCCAGAGGTTGTCTTTGGGAAATAGATGTATGAGTGCTGCCAGCATTGCTGCAGAGGATGAAGGGGTAAGGTGTCAGCCTGTCAGTGCTCAGACCATACGCCGCACACTGCGTCAAATTGGACTGCATGGCTGTCATCCCAGAAGGAAACCTCTTCTAAAGATGATGCACAAGAAAGCCCACAAACAGTTTGCTAAAGACAAGCAGACTAAGCACATATGATGAAACCAAGATACTTTATTAGGTTCAGATGGTGTCAAGTGTGTGTGTTGGCAACTAGGTGAAGAGTACAAAGACAAGTGTGTCTTGCCTACAGTCAAGCATGGTGGTGGGAGTGTCATGGTCTGGAGCTGCATGAGTGCTGCCGTCACTGGGTAGCTACAGTTCATTGAGGGAACCATGAATGCCAACATGTACTGTGGCATACTGAAGCAGAGCATGATCCCCTGCCTTTGGAGACTGGGCTGCAAGACAGTATTCCAACATGGTAATAACCCCAAACACTCCTCCAAGATGACCACTGCCTTGCTAAAGAAGCTGAGGGTAAAGGTCATGGACTGGCCAAGCATGTCTCCAGACCTAAACCCTATTGAGCATCTGTGGGGCATCCTCAAACAGAAGGTGGAGGAGCGCAAGGTCTCTAACATCCACCAGCCTCATGATGTCAACATGGAGGAGTGTAAGAGTGGCAACCTATGACGCTCTGTTGAACTCTATGCCCAAGAGGGTTAAGGCAGTGCTGGAAAATAATGGTGGCCACACAAAATATTGCCACTTTGGGCTTAATTTTGACATTTTCACTTAGGGGTGTACTCACTTTTGTTGCCAGCGGTTTAGACATTAATGGCTGTGTGTTGAGTTATTTTGAGGGGACAGCAAATTTACACTGTTATACAAGCTGTACACTCACTACTTTACATTGTAGCAAAGTGTCATTTCTTCAGTTTTGTCACATGAAAAGATAGAATAAAATATTTACAAAAATGTGAGGGGTGTACTCACTTTTGTGAGATACTGTACATACTCGCCTAGATGGCTGCAGCATTGATCTGATGCTGCAGCTGTCCCCTGCCAGCTCTACACCGAGAATTGAGTGATCAAAGACCAGTGATCGCTCAGTTCTCGGGTCCACTCTGTGAACAGAATGGTGACTGGCAGTCACAGATCTGTGCTCTGCCCCTCCAGCATTCACTGGTGCGCTGGTCTGTTGAGGGGGTAGGTGTGGCTGGTTCAGGCTCTTCGTGGCATGCTGTGAGGCCGAGCCAGCTGCCAATTAGGCATCTGGGCAGATCCCTTGTCCAGATCCCTGTAAGAGCCTGGACTGGCTCTGCGACATCAGTCGACTGCAGGCTTTAGCCCATTGTAGGCTGAATCCGGGTCACAGGAGTGCAGAACTAAGTGCACTCCTGTGACCCATAAGAGAAGTATAATCAAAAGAGCTTTGGTCATACTTCTCTCCTTTAATCTATTATCAACCACCATAGACATAATAGGTAGTAGGATCTCTAGTCTTAATAGCCACAAGTGGAGTTTCACCCAGTTTAGTGTTTAGCACATGGTAATAGTAAGTGAATAATACTGCCTTGGAGGCCTTGCGACTAAATGGTTTTATCCTGGTCCCTGAATTGTGTCTCCAAACCATGCCACAGTTGTAGAATACTATGGGGTAAAACCATGTTTGACCTGTATTTGCACAGATTAGTACATTGTTCCCTCCTGGTAAATGCCTGTGTGAGTTACAATGCCATTGGATTTCTATAATGCAGTATCTGGAATCACAAGTTATGCTGATATAGGGTTGATATGTTTAAATTATATAGTGAAAACTCGCTTAGGTGCAGCTAAAACAAGTAGCCAACACTAAGGGTTATGATACCAACCCGAAAACAACTGTGGAAAAAAAAGTGCAGCGCTATAAATAGAGCCTATATAGTATTAATAAGTACAACATTTTTTTAAAAATTACATCTATAAATAATTAATCAAAAGGGATAACAATCAAGTAGTGTCCATAATTGATGCACAAATCTAAGTGAAAGTGTCCAACTTAAAATAACGTGCAAGCAGCATATGATGATACTTCATAGAACAGAATAATGGAATCTCCAACCAAACATCTTTCCCCCGTGAGGAAACAAAGAAAAAAGACATCCACATTCACATAAGTGTGTACACACAATTTACTGAATATGTATGACCCCCCAATCAAGGAAAGGTCAAACAACATCAAGACAGCCAGTGATCTTCATCCGTTTTTCATAAATACATCACACCGAATTGGAACCCTATAAGGGAAGAGAAAACTCCTCATAGTGTACTAAGCCTAATCAATATTTATCAAAAATAGTTAAAACTAACTTACAAAGCAATATAATCATATAGGCAATGTCACAAGTGTCCAGATATGAGCATCTAATCCTCTGGGTTCTTGAGAAAGACCCACTTCTGGGTTGTAACTTATGTGATGGCGTCACTACTGCTGACGCCATCATGTAGGTTTCAACGCAGAAGTGGGTCTTTTCCGAGAACAAGCATCCGATCCTCTGCGTTCTCGGCAGAGACCCACTTACGGGTTGGGACCTACATAATGGAGTCAGTGGTGGTGCATTTTAACTATTTTTAATAAATATTGCTTAGGTTTACTGTATAAACTATGATGAGTTTTCTCTTCCTTATGTGGTTCCAATTCTGAGTGATGTATATATGTAAAACCAATGAACATCGCTGGATGCCTTCATGTTGCTTGCACCTTTAGCGTCATTTGACCTTTCCTTGATTGGGGGTCATACATACGCGGAGGTCTTTTTCCTTCCCTTCCTCATGGGTGAAAGATCTTTGGCTGAAGATTCCATTTTTCCGTTCTAAGAAGTATCATCATATGCTGCTTCTTTGTACTTTTTTTTAGTTGGACACTTTCATTTTGATTTGCGTCAATTATGGACACTACTATGATTATTATCACTGTTGATTAAGTATTGATACATTTTTCCCATTTTTTAAATTAATATTATGTAGGTTATTGTTTATAGCACTGCACTTTTTTCACAGTTGTTATGTTTAAAGTCCATATCAGGAGAGCAGTCTGATTGCAAACCATGGCTCTCTCCATTGATACAGTGAAGTATTCACAGGATTACCAAGTGAAAATAAAGGAAAATAGTGTGAAAATATAACTAATGTAGCCACATCATCAAAATACTGGTAAGCTGCAATATACACTTTCTTTTGGGGGGGGGGGGGGGTTAGATGTACTTTAAATACTTTTATTGTTTCATTGTTTTTGTTTATTTTATATGTCTGTTGCAGTTTGTGTGTTGGTTGTATCTTTGGTGTATAGGAAAAATTGTGGTGGGAAATTCAAGTCAGCTGGTCTCTAAGATTTGGCATTTGTATTGACCAGAATGTTTTACTTGTGATTAGGCATCAGTAGCATGCATTCTTTGTTAACCTATTAAAGAAGGATACATGTTGGTTTCATTCACACAGTATTTTTTTTCTCTGTCTTTTTCTTTAATGTGATCAGGACTTTAAGAAAATAACATTTACATTTCATATTGATAGTGGGGTTGATGAATTTCTAGAGCCTCTGTGTGTAGCACAGAGTGCTCTGGCAATATGTTTTCCCCTGTGATTAGGTAAGTGATATGTTGTGTCAGGCAAAGGTTGATTGTACGTTTGTATAAATGACAGATCCTTTCATTAATAAAGTTAAACGACTGAACAATGCCACTTGTAATATGGCATTTATCATGTAATTGTATATCTTCACCGAACATTTTAAAATAAGACTTTTGATCAATATGTTTAAGAGGATTAAAATAACTTTGCCCATATAAATAATAGTGGACTGATTGTTAATTAAAATTAATAAGAGTGACCACGGAAGCTCTAATTCCTACAATGGACTTCTCTGTAACATTTATTGATGTGTTCTGAATTTTTCCAGGAATTACATTATTATATTCAGCTCTAATCACATACAAACCCCATGTACCAAAAAGGCTTCATTGACTTGTGCCTCGGCAGGAGAGTAATGGTTTAAATGTGCTTAAAAGAAGATCACAAAGGCATAAAACTTTTTCTGTATCTCTGTATTTGATGTCATTGACATATTTAATTATTCTAGATGTTTTGTGCAACTTAGAGAGCTAGTCCAGTGTCCACACAAGAATAACGTGATATTAAACCCAAAATCCAAAAATGTAACATATTGCAGCTTACCAATCATTAGATGTGATCAATGCATTAGTTATCTTTTTTAGGCTTTTTTCCCTTTGTGTTCCTGGTCGGCAAATGGTTAAGTGCACACTGGAGCACAGAAAGTTCTTTTTCACAGGCCTTCCTTTTGTATGATTTCTTTTTTGAAAATCTCTTTATTGTTTTACTCAAGAGACAAAACAAGAACAGAACCAGGAGGCCTGACTCACGCAGGAGTGGGCCTACTTGAACACAAAAAAAAGTGGTATATGAGTATGTGCTGGGGAGTGCCAAATCTGTATCACAGTAAATGAGGCAGGCATTCCAGGCCCCCCATTCACTAGTATACAATCAAATTGACCAACTTAAGCCAGGCCCCCCAGCCTCCAACCCATTCTCAATGGTTAGCAAGCACTATACAGTGGTGTCTTCTTCCAGCCATTTAGTCCAAATTTTATTGAACTTCCAAAAACAACCACTATTGGCATAAGTAGCTTTGAAAAGAGGTAGCTGTGAGTTGTTTCCAGTAAGCAACTATCGTGGCCAAGGATTTCTTCTAGTGAAGCGTGATCGCTTTTGTGGCATAAAAGAGCAGAAGGCCAATTAATGTCCTGCCAGCATCCGTGTTCATAAGTCCTTCAACCAGTCCCAGCAGACAAGTTTGTGGGGAAGGGGAGAAAGAGATCTGTGCAACTTTATTTCACAGTTCCCCAAAACGGCTGGATCACTGGGCAAGTCCAAAAAGTATGAAAGAACTTTTGTATGCTTTTTAGATACAATTTATGAAAATTGTGATCCATGACACCAAGGGTAGAACCGGTTAGTCATTATTGTTATGATCCTTGGCTGACTGATACTTTTCTGACTGCTAAAACTAGTGTCTGGTCCTCCAAAATATCTGTTATCGGCTTAAATGAAAAAAACAAACAGTTATTTCAACAGCAAAATTGAATGCCTTGTTATCCTAATATTCTGATTTCTTTGTATATTTTATTTTGAAGTTTATTTGGTTTAGACTGGACATGTTTAATATGATCTAAAGAGCTTGTTTT
>BLSH010116711.1:1045638-1057963 GCA_018402905.1 Glandirana rugosa
GGGGTGGACACAGGGACCGCAGCCAGGGACACAGGTGGGGGCAGTTTGCAGCCAGGGACACAGGTGGGGGCAGTTTGCAGCCAGGGACACAGGTGGGGGCAGTTTGCAGCCAGGGACACAGGTGGGGGCTCACTTAGTTGGCTGTCATGTTTCAGCCAAAGAGCCGAAAAGAAAAAAAAAAAAAGAAAGTCAATGTACCGGCGCCACCTAGGTGGGCGGGTTGACTTTTTTTTTTTTCCGTCTTTTGCCGGCGGGGAGGCGGCGCCCCAGCGCCCCTCCCACACCAGCCGCCACTGTTTAAATGTGCTTAAAAGAAGATCACAAAGGCATAAAACTCTTTCTGTATCTCTGTATTTGATGTCATTGACATATTTAATTATTCTAGATGTTTTGTGCAACTTAGAGAGCTAGTCCAGTGTCCACACAAGAATAAAGTGATATTAAACCCAAAACCCAAAATCCAAAAATGTAACATATTGCAGCTTACCAATCATTAGATGTGATCAATGCATTCGTTATCTTTTTTAGGCTTTTTTCCCTTTGTGTTCCTGGTCGGAAAATGGTTAAGTGCACACTGGAGCACAGAAAGTTCTTTTTCACGGGCCTTCCTTTTGTATGATTTCTTTTTTGAAAATATCTTTATTGTTTTACTCAAGAGACAAAACAAGAACAGAACCAGGAGGCCTGACTCACGCAGGAGTGGGCCTACTTGAACACAAAAAAAAACATACCAAAATCAAAGAAAAGTGGTATATGAGTATGTGCTGGTGAGTGCCAAGTCTGTATCACAGTAAATGAGGCAGGCATTCCAGGCCCCCCATTCACTAGTATACAATCAAATTGACCAACTTAAGCCAGGCCCCCCAGCCTCCAACCCAGTCTCAATGGTTAGCAAGCACTATACAGTGGTGTCTTCTTCCAGCCATTTAGTCCAAATTTTATTGAACTTCCAAAAACAACCACTATTGGCATAAGTAGCTTTGAAAAGAGATAGCTGTGAGTTGTTTCCAGTAAGCAACTATCATGGCCAAGGATTTCTTCTAGTGAAGCTTGATCGCTTTTCTGGCATAAAAGAGCAAAAGGCCAATTAATGTCCTGCCAGCATCCGTGTTCATAAGTCCTTCAACCAGTCCCAGCAGACAAGTTTGTGGGGAAGGGGAGAAAGAGATCTGTGCAACTTTATTTCACAGTTCCCCAAAACGGCTGGATCACTGGGCAAGTCCAAAAAGTATGAAAGAACTTTTGTATGCTTTTTAGATACAATTTATGAAAATTGTGATCCATGACACCAAGGGTAGAACCGGTTAGTCATTATTGTTATGATCCTTGGCTGACTGATACTTTTCTGACTGCTAAAACTAGTGTCTGGTCCTCCAAAATATCTGTTATCGGCTTAAATGAAAAAAACAAACAGTTATTTCAACAGCAAAATTGAATGCCTTGTTATCCTAATATTCTGATTTCTTTGTATATTTTATTTTGAAGTTTATTTGGTTTAGACTGGACATGTTTAATATGATCTAAAGAGCTTGTTTTTACTTGTTATAACTGTGCCCTGTTTGTGGATATTGGCTAATCTAATTTCTAATTTGTATGAGGCTATCATATCACCCGGATCAGTTTAGCTTGTCACCTCTTATTTCTTGCTAAGTCCGCACAGCCAACATGGAAATCATGGTGTGTTTTGATGTGAATTCTATATGACATATCTAGATCCTCTCTTCGGTAATAGCCCTGGAGAGTTAATTCCCTTCCATTCTGCTCCATTACTACATTACGGAGGTGGAGGCCTTTCTAAGTTTTAGTAATCGTCACTGACCTTTGCAGGTGAGAACTTGAAATTGATTCTACAAAGTGTCACCTATATTGGAATTGGCTTCTACATGCATCTGAGCCAAGGCATGCATACATTACAACCACTAGGGAAAATAAAGACAGCGAAGGATTTTATTTCTGAAAAAAAATGTAAACAAGAGAAATGAGAGAGAAACGGTAAGCATAGGAGAATAAAGGTGACAATCCTACATAAGTCATATAAATTACAGACAGTTATTAGATAGGTGCTAAGGAAACCTAGTGATTTAGAAGGGGAAGTGCAATGTAGCCCAGCGTATGCAGTGACACATCCAGATGTGCCCTCACCTGCTTCCTGTCCGCGTCATTGTAAAATGATGGATGGGTGGGGACCCTATTGTTCTGGGGCGACGTCATATGCCATTTTCCCTATAACGCACCTGCTCTGAGCCACGCTCCGGCTTGATCTGTCACTCGCTGTGTCCACCGGACACAGCAGATGACTGATCACTACCGGCCCACTGTCAGTGTCATGTGATCGCTGTGACCAATCACAGCACACCATATAACAGCTGTATTATTATTATACAGGATTTATATAGCGCCAACAGTTTGCGCAACGCTTTACAATATGAGGGCAAACAATACAGTTACAATACAATTCAATACAGAAGGAATCAGAGGGCCCTGCTCATTAGAGCTTACAATCTAGAAGGGAGGGTCAAGTGAAACAAAAGGTAATAAGTGTGTTGGATGAAATGATGAAGAAGAATGGATATGTAGTTCTTAGGTGTGGGTAGAATAAGCTTCTCTGAAGAGGAGCGTTTTCAGAGATCGTCTAAAAGCTAATAGAGTAGGAGATATTCGGACAGGTTGGGGTAAGGAGTTCCATAGTATTGGAGAGGCTCTGGAGAAATCCTGGAGGCAAGCAAAGGAGGAGGTGAGGAGGGAGCTAGAGAGCAGGAGGTCTGGAGAGGAACGAAGAGAACTATTAGGTTGGTATTTTGAGACTAGGCTGGTGATGTAGCTGGGGGCTAAATTGTGGATGGCTTTGTAGGTTGTATTTTGAATTTAATTATTTGGGTGAGCGGGAGCCAGTGGAGGGATTGACAGAGAGGAGTAGCAGACACAGAGTGACTGGTAAGGTGGATGAGTCTGGCAGCAGCATTCATGATAGATTGAAGGGGGGATAGCCTATGTAGAGGTAAGCCAGTGAGAAGGGAGTTGCAGTAGTCGAGGCGAGAGATGACCAGGGAGTGAATTAAGAGCTTTGTTGTGTCATTGGTTAGAAAGGGGTATATTTTCGAGATGTTGCGGAGGTTGATGCGGCAGGATTTGGACAGTGATTCAATGTGGAGCTTAAAGGAGAGTTCAGAGTCCAGGACTACACCTAGGACCTTGGCATGCGGTGATGGGCTGATAGTTGTACCATTGGTTATGACAGAGAGTTCAGGGGAAGGGGCACGTGGTGGAGGAAAAACTATAAGTTCGGTTTTGTATAGATTGAGTTTGAGGAAGTGATGTGATATCCAGACTGATATTTTTATTAGTAAATTAGTGATACGCGAGGAGACTGAGGGTGTGAGCTGAGGGGTAGAGAGTTAGATTTGGGTGTCATGAGCATAGAGATGGTATTGGAAGCCATGGGATGCTATCAGCTGACCCAGGGAGGAGGTGTAGATTGAGAATAGGAGAGGCCCTAGAACAGAACCTTGGGGGACCCCAACAGAGAAAGGAAGAGGAGAGGAGGAAGTAGAGTGCAATTGGATAAGTGTGATTGGATAAGTAGGAAGAGAACCAGCAAAGAGTACAGTCACTGAGACCAATGGCATGGAGTTTTTGGAGCAGGGGGGAGTTGTCAACAGTATCAAAGACAGCAGAAAGGTCCAAGAGTAGGAGTACAGAATAGTGTCCATTGGTTTTGGCTGTTAGTAGATAGTTTGTTAGTTTTAGAAGAGCAGTTTCTGTGGAGTGTTGCAGACAAAATTCAGACTGAAGGGGATCAGGAAGGCTATTCTCAGCGAGGTGATTGCTCAGTCGATTGTAGACCAGATGTTCAAGGAGTTTGGATAAAAAGGGGAGCAAGGAGATGGGACGTAGGTTGTTAAGATTGGTTGGGTCCAGTGAAGGCTTTTTAAGTATGGGGCTAACTAGTGCATGTTTTAGGGAGTTGGGGAAGAGGCCAGAAGAGAGGGAGAGATTGAAGATATGGGTTAAAGAGTGTAGAATCGTGTCAGAGGGTGAGCGTAGCATTTGCGAGGGAAAAGGATCCAGAGGGCAGGTGGTTATTTTGACGTTAGCAAGTAGCTTAGCAACCTCCTCCACAGTGGTGGTGTTGATTGAGGGAAGTAGTGATTGTACCTGTAGGCATGAAGTGTAAAGCGTGGAAGGTATCTAAACAGCAGAGATCTCACAAATTGTTTCGATCTTCTGTTTGAAGTGACTGGCGATCTCCTGGACAGTGAGAGAAGTAGTTGGTGGAGGCAGAGGAGGAAGAAGTAGAGTTGAAGGCAGAGAAGGGTTGATGGGGACAGGATGATAAGTTGTTAGCAAGAGTGATAAAATAGGTCTGCTTGGCAGTGGGGAGGCTGGAATTGTATTTTAGGAGGGCAGATTTATACTGGTAGAAATCTTTCTGAGACTTAGTCTTATGCCACAGGCGCTCAAGAGCACGGCTATGTTTTTTCAGACTTCTAGTGTCATCTGTTTGCCAAGGTTTAAGGGGTCAGGACCTGATTCTGTGAGTAGTGAGAGGGGCTAGTGTGTCTAGGGAGGCTAAAAGTCAAGTGTTGTAGACAGAAGTGGCTAGGTCGGTGCAGGACAGGGGTGCAATTTTGTCATAGAGGTGGTCAGTAGCAAAGTAGAGAAGAGAAGGGTTGAGACGGTGCAGGTTTGTACGGGTAGCTGTTAGGCCGTTGGAGGGAGAGGAGGTGGAGGAGAGGGAGAGAGTGAAACTAATAAGGTAGCGATCAGAGAAAGGGAATGGATAGTTAGAGAGGTTGCATGGAGGAGTGCAAAGGTGGGAGAAATCCAGGTCAAGGGTATTGCCTTCAGAGTGAGTAGTAGCATGTATGCATTGCTTCAGGTTAACCACTTCAATACCAGGCCTGTTTCTTGAGTTCGGTGCTTACCAGTTAAAAACAGTTTTTTTTGCTATAAAATTACTTAGAACCCCCAAACATTATATATATATTTTTTTCTAACACCCTAGAGAATAAAATGGCGGTCATTGAAAAAATGTATGTCACACCGTATTTGCGCAGCGGTCTTACAAGCGTGCTTTTTTTTGAAAAAATGCAGTTTTTTTAGTTAAAAAATAAGAAAATAGTAAAGTTAGGCAAATTTTTTTCCATATTGTGAAAGATAATGTTACGCCGAGTAAAATGATACCCAACATGTCATGCTTCAAAATTGCGTCCGCTCGCGGAATGGCGATAAACTTTGCAAATTAAAAAACTCCATTGGCGACATTTAAAAAATTCTACAGGTTAGCAGTTTTGCGTTACAGAGGAGGTCTAGAGCTAGAATTGTTGCTCTCGCTCTAACGATCGCGGCGATACCTCACATGTGTGGTTTGAACACCGTTTTCATATGTGGGCGAGACTTACGTATGCGTTCGCTTCTGCGTGCGAGCTCGGCAGGACGGAGCGCTTTAAATTTTTTTTTTTTTTTTTTAATTATTTATTTTGCTTTTTACTTTTTATTTTTACACTGTTCTTTAGAAAAAAAAATGTTTGATCACTTTTATTCCTATTACAAGAAATGTAAACATTCCTTGTAATAGAAAAAAGCATGACAGGTCCTCTTAAATATGAGATCCGGGGTCAAAAAGTCCTCAGACCTCATACTTACACTCAAATGCAAAAAAAAAAAAAAAAATCTGAAAAAAGTGACAGAAGAAAAAAAAAATCGGGCCCTTTAAGACCGTTGGGAAGACGTCATTTCTGACGTCATTTCCGCCGGCCGTGTTATGGAGCCGAGTGAGCGGCTTCAGCCGCTCAGTCGGCTCACAGACACTGGGGGGACAGCATCGGATCATCTCTGCTGCTGCCGGCGGGTCCGGTAAGCGGCGGAGATGACCGGAAAGCGGCGGGAGGGGGGGCACCTCTCCCGCCGCTGATAAAAGTGATCTTGCGGCGAATTCCCGCTAAGATCACTTTTATCTTGCAGGGAATCGCCTGCTGAAAAAAACGGTATCTGAATGGTGCCTGCAGCTGCAGGCACCATTCAGATATCACCACTCAAACCCAAGGACGTCATATGACATCCGGCGGTACGGAAGTGGTTAAAGGAGGAGGTTATACTGAGAAGTTTGGAAGTAGCAGGAGTGTTAGTATTAGTAGGGATGTTGAAGTCCCCGAGAATGATTGTGGAGATTTCAGAAGAGAGAAAGTAGGGTAGCCAGGCAGAGAAGTCATCAAGAAAGGTTGATACCAGACCAGGGGGCCGGTAGATCACAGCTAGCCTTAGATAAACTGGGGAGAAAAGACGAATGCAGTGTGCTTTGAAAGAGGAGAGTGACAGAGAGGGAGGTGGGTGAAGTACCCAAAAGGTGTTATGTGGGGCTAGAAGGATTCCAACACCCCCTCCCTTGCACCCACTGGGTCTCGGGGAGTGAGTCCAGAGAAAACCACCATGGGATAGGGCAGCAGAAGACGTAGTCTCGGATTTGTGAAGCCAGGTTTCGGTAATGGCAAGTAAATTGAATGAGTTAGCGATAAAAACATCATGGAGAGAAGTCAGTTTTTTACAGACAGAGCAGGCATTCCAAAGGGCGCAAGAGAAAGGGAGTCCGGTTTTGGGCAGAAGAGAAATTGTGTGCATTGCGGCTACAATCAGATGGTGCAGGGTAATGGATGCGTTGAGTATCGTTAAATGATAGAGGTCCAGGGTTAGGGGATATATCTCCAGAGGTTAGGAGAAGCAGAAGGGAGAGGGAGGTAATGTGGGAGTGCAATTTATATGAAGGGACATGCTCTAGTGTCCTGGAGATTTTGTGTGTGTGTGGATTTGGAGTTAGCAGGAGTTGGTGGGTGCAGTAATAAGGAGAGGACAGAACTGAGGGTGATATATATATAAACTGTGGGGTGGAGGAGAGGGTTTAAGGAGAGTTAGTTTAAGGATAGAGGACATCTATCCAGCTGTCAGAAGGAGTGGTAGACAGTGCATGTTAAGAGGAGAGAGAGAGATGAAGGGGTAAACAAGGTCACCTGTAGTCTGTGTGGTGGTTTTCAAAATATTTCCTTGTGTTCATTCGCTTTGTGCATTCACTGAAGTGCAGAGTCAGAAGAGCCCCCCTGGCAAGTGTGCCTTTCCCAGGAGATCAGGAGATGCTTCGATATATACTGATGGGGATGGGGGGTGGGTGCTTTGCAATCACTAATCAGGAAGTTAATAAAAGGTGGCTGGCAATCACAGCAAAATTCTCACTGTAAACAATGAATGGCTTCCATGCTATTTATTGTATACAATTGCGTTGCTAGCTGTGATTGGTCACAGTGATCACATGGTATAAACAGGGCCAATCACAGCTTATTTGTACCATGTGATTAACTGTGACCAATCACAGCTAATCACAACAATAGACCATGTTTACACACTGTCATTTAGTAAAATAATTTGAAATTCACTGCTATAAGCAAACATAGCATGTAAAGAAAAATCCTGATCAACTCCCCAGAGTGGTACAGTGTTACTATGGCAGTATGTTAAAAAAAAAATATGTAAAGAAAAGAAAAGAAAAAAACATTACATTTTTTTACATACTGTGACTATTCAGTGTCCCTGGTCACCCTCACACCAGTTATATGATGACGCTGTACTGCACTGGTGACAGTATGTAAAAAATAAATAAATAAATAAATGGGAAAAAAACAATTTTTCCTTAAAAAAAAAGTGAAAAAAAATTGCAACTTCAAGAAACGCACCATGCCTCTTACTAATTACCTCAGACTGCCTACTTTCCAAAAAGGGGTCATTTGGGGGTATTTTTACTGTCCTGGCATTTTCTTGCCTCATGAACTGAGATTGGCCGTCAGTACATCAGGATTGATACATTTTCAGATATATTCCATAGTTTGTGGACTTTCCTACTGACTAAATAATATACACTGATTTGGGTTAATTTCACCAAAGAAATGCAGCAGAATACAATCTGGCCTAAATCTATGAAGAAAGATTATTTATTTGCAAAATTCTATAACAAACAAGGAAAAACTTGTTTTTTTTTCCCAAATTTTGTGGCCTTTTTTGTTTTTTTTAGCAAAGAAAAACAAGACAAAAAAACAGTGGTGATTAAATACCACAAAAAGAAAGTTCTATTTGTGTGAAAAAAAATGATAAAAATTTCATATGGGTACAGTGTTGCATGACCGCTCATTGTCATTCAAGATGCAACAGCACTGAAACCTGCAAATTGGCCTGGGCAGGAAGGGAGTAAAAGTGCCCAGCATTGAGGTTTAAAGTGTATGTTGGGACAAAAACCAATGCAGTACATTGCTTCAATGCCTGCATATTTCCCTGTGTTTTATTCCTTTAGAGACCCTGCAAGTACAGAAAAATAGCTGTTGATCTGCCAGAAATACACTCAGCTCCCGATGATAATGCAGCATATTTGTTGACTGAATGGTATCACCCCTACCTAGTTGACTTGTGCTAGAACCTCACTCTCCTCATCTATTTAACATATACACTAATTATTTTGTGGTCCAAGACAAAAACCAAGAGGGCTAATTAGACTCTTTGAGATAACACAGGATGTGTAACGCCTATTAGATGGGGCAGCTCTGAATCCACTATAACTTTTATCTTTAAAGTTGTTTTTACCTGTTGATCCCATTGTTGCTTTTTAATGTCCTTTAACTACTTCCGGACCGCCCCATGTACTTTTGCTGCGTCAAAGTGGAAAGACCTTAATCCTTCCTCAACCACGATATGGCTGTACAAACTCTAAGACATAAACCATTTGGAGAACCTTGTTCTAAGGCGCACTGTTCCTCCCTTTTTATCACTCCTAACCTTTCTACTTACTATTTCTCTTTTGCCCCTACCACCATTTTCCTTTTCCTGCAAAGAATAGAATTCGTACAATGTTTGATTACAACAGTGGAATATCTCCTGGGTTTAACCCTAATGGGTTCCCGTTTTCTTTGTATATGATGAAGGATTTACGTACCATTGTATGCCTGTACCATGTTTAAAGACCATAAATCCCATATTCTGTATGTTCAGACCTTATGGTTGTATTGTATGCACCCAAAAACCTACTTATATTAAGAATTTTTAAAAAATCGAATTGCCCATTTTTACTTACCTTAATCCACGGTCATGTGATGCTGCTGCCCTGAGTCTTCTCTTTTTTTCTTACTGCTTGGGGCTCTTCTTTAGGACACTTCCCATTGGATGGCCATTGGCAGGGTCCTCTCAGGAGAGAGAAGAGGATTGATGTCATCACAGGGGGACAGTAGGGGACTGGTTGTCTCGGGGCACTATTGAAGTGCTGGATTAGTGGTCCCCCACACAGGAAATGGTGGCAGTGAGGTACCTGGATGGGGGACTTGGGTGAGTATTGTTGGCCTAACATAGTAAGGTGGCAAAAATTACTGTCAGCAGAGGTCAGAAGGGGATGGGAGGGAGGGGTAGAAATTAGGGGAAATTGTTATCGTACTTACTGTAATTTTCCTTTCCTGGAGGGTCATCATGTCAGCCTACGTATGGGTCAAGTCCTCCCCTCTGACCCCCATAGGACAACCCACTAAATGAATAAAAGGAGGGCCTCCCTATACCCCTACGTTCCTAACCCTCCTCGTGACAGAACATCGGGGCAGGAAACCCTAGGCTGACATGATGAGCCTCCAGGAAAGGAAAATTACGGTAAGTATGATAACAATTTTCCCTATTCCTGGAGCTCATCATGTCAGCCTACGTATGGGATCTAACTAGCATACTAAAAACAGGGCGGGAAAAAATAACCACACATCACTCCAACCGAATGCCAAGAAAACCTGTATTATATTAGGCAGAAAGAGCGGAGGTCAGCACCAAAGTGCCCAAAGCCCAAGCCGGGCCATACATTACATCTAAGTGATAATGAGCAATGAAAGTGTTTGAATACTTGGATTACCAGGATTTGGGTATGGATTACCAGGGTTCTAGGTGGTGCCATTGGATCAGTTTTAGGACTTACTAATAGATAACCAGTTATTTGCCAGCTTGAAATTCTGCATTCTCTGCAGATACGGTGAAAAAAAAATGACCTAAAAACTGCGTCCAATCTTCCTGTCCCGAAACTGCAGACAATTAAGTTTGCACCACTTCCCAACGTATATGAGAAAAGGTCCAACCTTTTGAAGAAAAGATGGAACTGGATTAAGAACCACTCTGTCTTGAAATGGCTCAAAATATGGAGACTTGGCTGAGAAAGCTTGGATTTTTTCAGAGGCACGATTGGTTGTTGATTTGGCTATAAGGTTGCTCGTATGAAACGTGATCTTCTACGCAATGAACAGTTAGAGCTAAAACGGTCGACAACTGTACCGAACTGTAGCTAAGCCCTTTGGCCGATTACAAGTGTGCCAAGACCTCAATACGAGAGGAAAACTCAGGATTGGATCGAATAATCACTGCCACACCAAAGATCTTTTCCACATGCAATAGTACGTAGCATTCAATGATATCTTCCAAGATTCAAGCAGCTTCCATTGGATCTCTTCTGCTATGCCCACCTGGGCTAGCCGGCTTCTTAAAAATAACCAGGCTGTATAATTGAGCCATATTGGGATGAGGCATGCTGTACGAGTACCAAAGATCTCTGAAGTGCCATCAGCAGAGCTGTCAACAACTGCCTCAACAGTGGAAACCATGAACGGATCATGTTCGGGATTAGGGAAGTTTGAGAAAAAAAAATGTATACAGGCCAGAAAATCCAGCGCTGGGACAGAGCATCCTGACCCCTTGCTCTCAGATGGAAGAACCAGGAGAACACCACTAGCAGCTGAGCACTGACAGGAGATGCCATTAAATCCACTTGCAGGGTGCCCCACTGAGCAAACAGTTATAGGAAACATCCATTTGTTAATATCCAGAAAGCATGTGCTCAAAAAGTGTCTACTCACATATTCTCCACCCCGGGAAGGTAAGAGACTGACAGGGACAACAGATTGCACTCCGGCAACCAAAAGATGTGTGCTGCAATCTGCCCAAGGCTGCTTTCCTCCCTGATTTTCGACACATATGCTACTGTCTGAGTCCTCCCGATCTTGAAGCAGTGGTGCAAAGATCAGTAATGCCTCCATTGCAGCCATCAACTGTAGAACAAGGAATCGCTCCCTTCAATCTTTCTTGAGCAAACTGGTCCTGACAGTAAGCTTGACCCACTCATACAATGCCTTGCTGATATCAAATGGCTTGTCTTCAGAGCGCTGACCATCAAGATCAAGAGGGGTATCTTCTTCTCTGGAAGGAATACTTTCCCCGCTGTCATTTGAGACACCCAGAAACGACCTCTGTGAGGGAACTAGCTGGCTCTTGCTGAAGATGAGCAACCAACCAAAGCTCTATAGCATCTCCAGGGCCCTCGTCCGATGGTTCAGAAGCCCCCTAACTTATTTCTACTGCTTTCCATCTAAAATGCATCTCATCAGCCTTAGAAATGAGACATTAAAAAGAAGACATAGGTCATCCTCCTACATATATTCTTCTTTGGAAGAGTCTGAAGGTTGGACGGCATGAGAAAGTCCAGTTACTGGCTTCGGAAGGAAAACTGGACTTTGCCAGAATAGATGACCCTTGCACAAAGCGAGTACAAACAGCTCTTTTAGAGTGTCTTGATCTCATGCTTAATGAATTGTGACAATTGTTTCTATCACCATTATTATTATTATTATACAGGATTTATATAGCGCCAACAATTTACGCAACGCTTTACAACTTGAGGTAGACAGTACAAATACAATACACTTAATACAGTAGGAATTAGAGGGCCCTGCTCGTTAGAGCTTACAATCTAAAAGGGAAGGTCAAGAGATACACGAGGTAATAACTGTGGGGGATGTGCTAATAGAGAAGATAAAAGTACAGTTGTTAGGTGGGAGCCAGATAGGCTTCTCTGAAGAGATAGGTTTTCAGAGATCGTCTGAAGGTGGACAAACTAGGAGAAAGTCGGACAGATTGGGGTAGAGCATTCCAGAGGATGGGAGAGGCTCTGGAGAAGTCCTGGAGGCGAGCATGGGATGAGGTGACAAGGGAGCTGGAGAGCAGGAGGTCTTGGGAGGAGCGAAGAGATCGATTTGGTTGGTATTTTGAGACCAGGTTAGTGATGTAGCTGGGGGCCAGGCTGTGAATTGATTTATAAGTTATTGTTAGGATCTTGAATTTAATACGTTGGTTTTAGAAGTTATTAGGTCATTAGTGAGTTTAAGGAGAGCAGTTTCTGTAGAATGCTGAGGGCGAAATCCAGACTGAAGGGGATCAAGAAGTTTGTTTGTGGTCAGATGGTCACTCAGTCGGTTGTAGACCAGTCTTTCGAGGAGTT
>BLSH010116711.1:1075604-1089722 GCA_018402905.1 Glandirana rugosa
CAGGGTATTACAGGAAAATAGGTGTCAGTGATTTCGTTCTCCGTAAAACATCTTGGTCTCTAGTCAAATTCTTTTAAATGTCGTCAATTTAATGTCGTTCAATAGGACGACAGAAAAAATTCGTACGTACGGTTAACTGCGGTCAAATTGTTGTTTTTACACACGTTACGATACTTTGTATGGATTTGTACCTCTTCTTTTTTACGGACACAAAAGATATCGAAGGTAATATTATGCCATGGACGTATTTGTTTTCCATTAATGGAAAATAATTACGTCCATGGTAGTAAAGAAAATGGGGAAAAAATAGTTCACGTTGAAAGAAATCACACCACGGGTTCTAGATGCAATACAAAAGAACTGGTAGAGTTTCCTGACTGTTAGGAACATAGGGCTAATTTAAAAAAAAAATGATGGTACCTGCATTAATAAAAGGTAATTACCTTTTGTTTATGCAGGTACCGTATTATAATGGAAGCTATAGAAAACACAGGCATTTTTTCTTCTCCATGTTTAGGTATGTTTCATAGCATTGCACACATTTTTGTTGTTAAACTGGCGTCAATTGGCATGCATGCTTAAAAAAGACAGCAGGATAACTTGCTGTAATTTAACTGCTGTAAATTTTCTTAAACTGATCTCTGGTTCTACAAAATGCCTCTTGCTTTAGTGACTGTGGATAAAAGGACATTATGGGACAGTATAGTATCTTCCCCCCCCCCATCCACCACCCTCAGTGACTGTGGGGCAAGGGTCCATAAGGGGGACAATATGATAGCTAAGAGGTTAGCACTGCCTTGCTCCCACCAAGTACACTATCTGCTTGATGTTTGCATGTTTTATATTGTTTGCATGGCTTTTCTTCAGATAACTTGCTTTCCACTGACAACCCAATAACATATTGATAGCTTTGTTGCAATCAGAGTGTAAGCTGCTTCAGGGGAAGAGACAGGGGAAGAGACTGATAGAGATGGAAGTATAAGCCAAAACTTTTTTTTTTTGAGTGGAGAAGTGGCAAAAGTCCTGTCAAGTGTTTTCTGCTGCATGTGTTCAAGCGGTGGGAACTAGCCTTTTTATACTGGTTACCGTTATCACAGGATAGGACATGATGGAAAATCCAATGTTTTCCCAGAACAGGAAGTGGTGGGATGCCTTCTATTAGTTCCATGACTGGCAAACTCACAGGATTGTAACCATTCCCCACTCTATCCCAAAAGTAGAAAAAAAGGTTTTAATGTTACACTTTAAGGCTGCATTCACATCTCAGCGTATTGAATCACGGCAGATTTGCCTCGATTTTACAGCGCTGATATGTAAATGGCAAAGCGTGGAATGCATAATTGAAATGGCATTCATTTGAATGACAGCTCAAAATGCAGTGCGGGCCTACCGCGATTGTCGGGCTTGCAATTGCGGCAACACGCATCGCGGGACGCATGTCGCCCAAAAATAGTTAGGGGTGCAGAGCGGGGGGGGGGGGTCTGTGTAACATGGAGGGGGTACAGAGCTGCGGTGCCAGCGGTTTGTGTAATGTTAAGGGGTCCAGGGGTGCCAGGGGCTGTGTAATGTAAAGGGGTCCAGAGGTGCCAGGGGTTTGTGTAATGTAAAGGGTGCCAGGGTTTTTATTGTTAAGGTTATCTGAAAGATGGGTTTCAAATGTTTTCACAGGGGTGCAGTTTCAGTACTTGCCAAAGGCGCCATTTTCATTAGATACGCCTCTGATCAAAGGGCCTGTTTTAAACCTTTTTATATGGAAAGCGTAAGAATTACTAACTCTAAAACTGTGAAATTCACCAAATATACTCAACAACATCATGGCTTACATTATGTCTTACAAATACACTGGCACTTTTTTTTTTTGGAAGATCCACAAGTAAAGAAAATTGTTGAAATAGAAATAGTTTAAAGGAGGGTGACATCCCTTCAGGACAGATTAGTGCATAGCATCTATAGCAATAAGGAGAGTTCTGACTTGTGCAGAATAAAGGGCGCCTGCAAATTTTCTAATTGTGCATATTGCAAATATATCAGTGAGAGCAAAAACAACAGGAATTTACTACTATGTAAGATAGACTAAATCTGTATGGTGGTGTAGAATCCATGACCATGCTATGTCATCCAGACAGAACTTTTTAATTCTCCAATTAATTAACATGTACCTTAGTGCCAAAATTATGACTCCTCTTGTGTTCACTTTATAGCTTTAGACTGAATACACATGGATCAGAAGGGAGGTGACATTTTAAAGGCAGAGACAGGGTGGAATTACCATCTATGAACTACATGTTAGCCAGGACTAAATTAGGCTATTACCTTTAACCCTTCTTATAAAACAATAGTACAAATATAATATTTGTATTTTATTATATAAGTATTTACCCTTATGTAGGATACAATAAATTATTTTATAATCTTAGGACATATTCACACTGTTGTAAATGTCAAATGTTTTACTATGATTTTGGATATTAAAGATTTTTTGATAATTATTGCAGATCCATACCAAATGGGTACCTCCCATCCTGTGTTTCTCTTGGGGTCCCCCGCCAGAGGGTACCAGTGGGTCACATATAATTGACAGCAGTAATTGTTTTTAAAATTAAAGTATAACTAAAGGCAAAACTTTCTGTTTTGTTTTGGATAAAGTGTAGAGAGATTAGAACCCCTGTCAGTTTTTATTGCTGTGTGTGCCCCTTCTAAGGAGATTCTCCCTCTCTATTTGTCCTGTTTACCATTATCATTGAAAGTGAACGTAAAAGAAAATCCCAAATTTTCGGTTGTCTCCAGAAAAGTAATAACAGGGAAATCTTACAATGGGTACGCTAGTTCTGGTGACCTGGGGGTCCCCAAAGAATTTAATTTGCAGGGATTTCCTTTCATTTCGTGTTTGGCTTTGGGACAGGAAGTGATGGTTAATCTCTGCAATGGGACACAAATGATGAAAAAAAAATCTGACACGGGTTATAACCCTCCCTAACTCTATCCAAAATAAAAAAAAAAAAGTTTTGTGTTTTGTGTGTGTATATATATATATATATATATATATATATATATTTTTTTTTACACACTTTTTATATTTAATAGAGTTAAAAAAAATGCAGAAACGTTTTCAAGAATCCTCATATATATAGTATATGTACTGTGGATAATATTCCTGTATGTATGTATCATAGATAGCCACCCCTCTGCTTCAAAAATACATTGAGAATAATTACTGCCTTCCCATCATAAGTTGACTTTACTGTTTTATGATACTTTGTCATGTGTAATTGTGTATAGCACTAATATATAGCACTATGTAATAATAACATTGATGGATTGTAGGCATACAGCTGTACTATAAAGTCTCTTTTGAGAAAATACCTTGATTTTTAATGAACATTAATACAACTGATATTTAACAGAGATTCCATCTGTATATGCAAATTGTAGCCTAAGGCCTCATACACATGGGCATTTTTCAATGTCCATGTTATTCAATGGCCTCATAAAAACGCCGAAGTTTTTGAGCTGTAGATGGCGTCGGCGTTATTAAGCTGTAAATCGAACGCAGGACCCACGCGTTCCAAGGCTGTAGCGTTTTGGCGTTTTTGACGCTGAGCCGGCAAAACGCTCACTAACGCGCATTGACGCCGTAGCGACGTTAACTGCCATTTTTAGCGAAGGCGTTTTCAGGTTAAAAAATAGCAGAGGAATGTTTTCTGTTTTTTTTTAAATATTCTTTTTATTGAGGTTTCAATGTTGACACAACAACACATTAAGAACATAACATTCATATAAAAAAAGACATAGGCCCCATACGGGGTGGACCCTCGGGTCCAATAGCTAACAAAAAAAAAAAAGACATGGCTGAGTCAGCCCTAACTGCTAAAAGAAAACCCTTTAGTGAGAGTGGGGTCCAGTCAAGTGTGAATCTCAGTGGTCATGTTCCTTAGCTTGAAATCAGCACAGTAATGCTGGTAGTTTCTTAGAAGGTTAAGTGCCAGGGGCCAGCTAAATCATATGGTCAAGTCATTCATCAATTGTAGCCATGGCATCATCGTTGATCCATTTTGACCAGACCTTTTGGAACTTTAGGGGACACCCCCTATTTATGTATGTGGATTTGTACATCGGGAGATTACTGTTTATCAATTTCTTCCAAAGGTGGAGCGATAGAGGGGCAGCTTGTTTCCAGCTCATTGTAATTGCCTTCCGGGCGTAGAACAGTAGGATGCTAACCAGAGTGCGATCTGCTCTGGTCACAATTATGTCTTCCACCAATCCTAGGAGGCAGTGTTTTGCGTCTTTTTGAACCACTATCTTTGTGATTTGAAAGATCAGCTTCAGAACCTCCTGCCAGTATGTAGAGATCCCTGGACAGTCCCAGAAGATGTGATAAAAATCTGCCATGGGGGAGGTACAGCACCAACACGCCGAGGAGTGCGAGGATGAAATTTTATGTAGCCTGCTGGGTGTAATAGTTTAAACTGGACCAATTTGTCCCTGGCAGATCAAATTTGCGAAGGGAAAGCTCCAAATCTCTGACCAATCGTCATCGTCCAGATCCGGGATGTCTCTCACCCACTTGGCTCTTAGGGAGGTCAGTTCTTGGCTGGAGGCCGTAAGCAAATAACCATATAATTGTGACGTGGGTTTTTCCAGTCCAGGTACCTGTAAAGTAACTTCCAGTTCAGAGTATGAGAGAGAAACTGGTTGACCCAGGAATTGGTACCTAAAAGCGTGTTCCATTTGGAGATAACTGAACCGATAGTGTTCGGGCACATTATATTTAGACCGGAGGACAGGGAAGGGGGCCAGTGCGGAGTTGGATATAATATTGTTAATTTTTTTAATTTTGAATTTGCCCCACGCTTGGGGGTCGGGAATGGTGAAGAAATGGGGGAGGTTGGGGTTAAGCCACAATGGGGTATGCGGGGAAAGGACATTTGGAGATGGGTGTAGTGCATCTCCCGCCCTCCAAGCACGAATGGCAGTGCGCATGGAGGGTGTAAGCCGATGGGGAGTCCTCAATCCCCGGTATAGCAGGAGCTTCAAAGCCTCCAGAGACTGCAAGATCGCAGCCTCCAGGATGATAGCCGGGTTAGTGAGGTCCGGTTGAAGCCACCAATTGGCAGTTACCAGCTGACAGGTGAGGAAGTAACTGTAGCAATCCGGTATGGCTAGGCCACCCCTGTCCACTGGTCTCGTTAGGGTTGAGTATTTAAATTTTGGGGGGGGCGGGAGTTCCAAATAAAAGACACAAACATTCTTTTTAAAGAATTAAATAAATTCTTGATGATCCACTGTGGGGAATTTCTAAGGATATATGTAAATTTGGGGAGCACTTTCATTTTTAGTAGGTTAATTCGTCCCAACAGGGAGAGGGGGAGATTGTTCCACGCTTTCAGTTTGAGGCGTACCTCTGCCAACATGGGTCCAGGTTATCCCTCACAAAGTCCTTACTGTCTCTAGAGATCATAATTCCCAGATATCTGAACTTGTCTACCCAGCTAAGTGGGAGGTCTGGCAATGCTGAGGACTTAGCTCCCTCATCCACCGGGAAGTGCAATGACTTGTGCCAATTGACCCTTAGGACAGTGAATGATAAGAAAGTGTTCATAACATCCAGTGCCCCCTTCAGAGAGGCACCAGCATCATTCAGAAATAGCAGCATATGATCTGCATACAGGGCCACCCTCTCCTCCAGCCAGTCCACCTGAAGGCCACAAATGGCCCAGGAGGATCTGAGCGCCTCGGCCATGGGTTCCATGGCCAGGGCAAAAAGAGCTGGAGAGAGAGGGCAGCCCTGCCTGGTACCCCTCTGCAGCTGAAAAGGATCGGAAACCGACCCATCCACCCGTATCGAAGCCATAGGATTTGTATATAGTGTCTTCATCCATTCTATGAACCTTAGTGGGAACCCCATCCTCCTCATCACCTCCCACAGATACTGCCACTCCACCATATCGAACGCCTTTTCCATATCTAGCGTGGCGATGGTGCGAGCTCCTTGGTCGGCGTGATCCGAGTGTGTGTTGGAGAATAGTCGGCGTATATTTATATCCGTGGTCCTACCTGGCATAAAGCCGGTCTGATCCATGTCCACCAGCGACCTAATCACTTTGTTGATTCTTGTCGTAAGTAATTTAGTTAGGATATTCAGGTCGCAGTTGAGTAAGGCTATCGGCCTGTAGGAGGCACAGAGGTGGGGTCTTTCTTCGGTTTAAGGATCAAAACAATGTGAGCCTGTTTCATGGAGGGGGGTAACGTCCCTGACATCAAGCAGTGACTGTAGAAGGCTGCCAACCGGGGAGCAACCAGTTCCAGATGCGCACGATAAAACTCGATCGGCAGGCCGTTTGGGCCTGGGGCCTTCCCCACAGGAAAAGAGTGGATGGTGGCAGCTGTTCGCTCAGCATCGGACAACCAGCCCAATACCAGGTTATCTAACATGGACATCATAGTGTCGGGGTCAAAATCCAAAGGTGGGGAGGTAGAGTATAGTGTTTTGTAACATTTGGTAAATTCGGTCAGGATGTCCGTTTGTGATGTAACCGTCTCCCCCGTGTCCGTAAGGAGTGAGGGTATGGTCGTAAGCGGGTTGTCATGTTGGGCCATTAACGCTAACAGCTTGCTGTTTTTATCACCAAACTCGAAGTATTCTTGCCTAGACTGGCAGCCTCAGAGATCAGCAAGTGGAGCTCCCTGCACTTGTGGGCCAGAGATTCATAGTTTTCTGTGGTAGACGAGGAGGAAAACTGTGCTGAAGTCCTCTCTACCCCCTCCTGCAACTCACGAGTCTGCGCCCCCTGTTCTGCTCTAATGGACGCTATCAAAGAAATGTATTGCCCTTTAGTGGAGGCCTTGAAGGCATCCCACTCCATCTCCGAAGAAGCCAACCCCGCATTAGACTCCCAGGATGCTCCCAGCCAGGGGAGGATGTCAGTTAGGGAACTTTCATGATTTATCCATCTGGGTTGAAGGCGCCACAATGCCCTATTTGTCAAAGGTTGAATATCAATGGTTAGTTGTAGAGGGCTGTAGTCCGACAGCCCAGACAGAAGGTATTTGGCCTCCTTGATCTCCCTCAGCAGATCAGGGTTGACAAAAGCCAGGTCCAGACGTGAGGCCATTTTGTGAGTGGCAGAAAAGCAGGAATAAACCCTGTCCTGGGGGTGAAGCCACCGCCAGGCCTCCGTCAAACCCGCCACCTGAGCCCAGGCGAGCAGGTCCGGGCCCGGAACGGTGGAAGGGGTCGACCTGTCAAGGCTAGGGGCTAGCACAGCATTAAAATCCCCCATGAACAGGATGCGAGCGGGGCCATGCGGAGCCAGCCTCTCCACACTATATAGGGGGCCTAGTTGAGGTGGAGGGAGGTACACATTAACCAGTACATATTTCTTGTTGAAAATTGTCATCACCAGCATAATGAATTTCCTGTTGGGGTCCGTGTGGACCGCATCAATTGTGCACTGGAGTGATTTACTAATCAATATCGTCACTCCCCTAGAATAAGAGGAGTATGTTGCATGGAACATTTTTTGTATCCAGGTACGCTTCAGAGCCCTTACCTTGCTGCCCGTGAGGTGGGTTTCCTGTAGCATGATTATGTGGGGCTTAAACCCCTTGAGGTATTGAAAGAGCAACGAGTGCTTATGCTTGGAATTCAGCCCTCGCACATTCCAAGACACCACTATCAAACTCTTGGACCCGTTACTGGCCATGTTGTGTATAGGAAAAGTTTTCCCGGTATCCCCCAGTGGGAGCACCCTCGAACAGAAACCCATATCTAAAGATTAAAGTTACGACCAGACTGACCCCATCTCTCACATAATAAACACCCTACCGTAGCACCCAAATTAAACAAAAAACAAAACAGAACCTTGGGTGCAGGTTTAGACCCTGAAACTAAAGTCCTCTGCATGCCCCCACTGTCTAGGGTAGGTGGGTCATGCGGGCGTGGGGGGGGGGACCAGAAGGACCGCTCTGGCTCTTGTGGAGTGGGGGAAAGTTGCAGTGGACAGTGTAGTTCCTGGTATGTCTGCACCTGCTCCACCTGTGGGAAAAGTAAGCGGTATAAGGAAGGATAAAGTCCACCAACCAGAACACAAACACGGTGGATTAACCGTTGCAGTTAGGCACCCTGCACATTCAGATCAAGCCATAAGAGAGGGATGTCCATAGACCCAGTCCAGTGCAAATAAACAGTGCAGCAAACATACCCCTGACCTGCTCTAGCGAGATTCTAGCCATGCAACCGCGGCCGCTGGAGTATCAAAATAGCGGGTGTTGGCGCCATCATTCACCCTCAGCTTGCTGGGATAGAGTAGGCTGTATTTGAGGCCCTGCTCCCGGAGCCTCCACCTAATCTCCGTAAATGAACGGCGGCGTTGCTGGACCTCAGGGGAATAATCCGGATAGATGGACACTTTATGATTTTCAAACACAAGGGGACCAGCTCCACGAACCGTCGACAGGGCCATGTCCCTGTCACAGAAGTTCAGCATTCTGATAAGGAAGGGGCGCGGTGGGGCTCCGGGTATCGGTGGTCTCGTGGGAACTCGGTGCGCATGCTGCACTGAGAAGGTGGGGGACCGCTCGGCTAGGCCCAGCAAGGTGGTGAGGAGACGTTCTGCAAACTCAGTGGGCTTGGTGTCTTTAGCCCTTTCCGGAAGTCCCACCACCATCAGGTTATTGCGGCGCAAATGATTTTCCATGTCAATCGTTTTTTCTTGCAGAGCACGCACCTGGCCTTGGAGGATTCTCAGCTCCCTGGAGTCCTCTTGCACCGTGTCCTCCACCGTAAGGATGCGGTCCTCTGCCTCCGTCACTCTGGATCAAAATTTCTCCATGTCGTGCCTAATAAGGCTGATGTCAGTCGCCTTGGAGTCGGATTTCGCCATCAGGGTTTCCTTGAGCGAGATTATTGCCGCCATGAGGTCCGCCGGTGAAGGCTCGTGGGCTCCCATGCTCTCCGGTGCCCCTGCGTGGCAGCTGAGGCTCTAGAGTGAGAGGTGGGAGGTCCCATAGGCAAGATGGCCGCCAATGAGGGTGCGGGCTCTGGGTTTGGGGCCTTCTTAGTCGCTTTTGCCTTGCTGCTTGCCATCTGAGAAGCCACCAAAAGGTGAATCCGAAGGGGCTTGATATGCTGGTGGGATCTGGATTAAAATCTGGCGAAATCGCTGTGTCAGGATGGGTAAAAGGATCAAGGCTCGGCAGAGCTCAGGCTGCACATGTCCTCCTCAACTCACAAATGTTTTTTTTTTAAAAACGCCTATTGACGCCGACGCTCACTAACGCTCATTAACGCCGATGCAAAACGCAGATTTTTGCCTGACGTTGGTCCCGATATTTTGCTACTACGCCCATGTGTATGAGGCCTTGTTTGTACCTTTTTTCAATTTTTTTTTTTGGCTTTGATTATGATTTTGGGAATGTGGTACATTGTACATTCATCTGATATCTAATACTTCCTCTGGATATGTGTTGACATGCCTTTTTTTTCAGCAGGGGACAACATTTTTTTTTCCCCGTAAAGCGCATCTCAGTGCTTTTCAGTGGGCTGCACTGCATTTAACTGCAGTATGTTCGATTTTCACCCAGCAAACACCAACTATTGGAAAGGATGGCTTTCAGCTTGTCATTGCAACAGGCCTGCATTGAACAATGCAGCACCAATGTATGTGCTATGAATGTGCCCTAAAGCAGTAACATATGTAACATATCTTCCCCCTCCTCAACACAGATTACAATGTTGAGCTACCATTCCTCTTATGTGTAATCACAAGTAACCGATGAATTGATTCAAACTGATAAACTATATGTTATAGAAATTCTGGTTCCCCTTGATATGTTTTGTTAATGGCTATGTAGCTGTCAAATACTGCTCATTATTTCTTATTACATCATTAAAGGCCATTAAAACAACATTAGCATGTTCATGTAATTATGCCTTATACTTAAAGTGGATGCAGCTAGGATCTGATCACCTAATTATGGGTCACTGTGTGGCCGGCGGTGATTGATCGCAAATGAGAATTAGAGTCATGTAGGTATTGGCACTAGTGCATACAGCTATTAAAACTAAATATACCCTTTAAAGTGCTTTCAGTGTCCTATGATTTTTCAGCATGATGGTCCAATGCCCTTTAAATCACAATTAAATGAATCCCCTTCACCAAACTTGTAATGCCCATAAATGTGCCATAGTGCAAAGGAATTAAATTGTAATTTGTCTTGTATAAATTTTGGATAGGATCCTTTCAGGATGATAAAGTGCAGCCTATAAATGTAATCATGGACTTAAATTCTGCTTGCCGTGATTGATTGAAATTGACGTCCTGCATCTGTCCTCACTAGACAGGAATATGCTATTTCAAGGCTGAAACAGAACCATGCAGAAAGAGCACCTATTTTTAGAAATTGACGAAAGCTTTGAATAATATATATGAATGTCAAGCCATACTCAGCTGAATTCAGTCTCTGTTAATCTGTCTATTGCTTTGACTCAGAATTTGATAATGATTTTTTTTTTAATGCGCTGGATTCACAGGGGGAAGTGAATGAAATAGGTAAATGCTTTGAATGCGCAACTACACCTGAATTATAAAACTGCTTTACATACATAATAAGCCAATGAGATTGTGGAATATATACAAATAACTTTATTACACTAGTTTTATTCCCCAGTTTATCTTACTTTTCAGAATTATTTAATCACTTCAATACCGGGCACTTTTACCCCCTTCCTGCCCAGGACAATTTTCTTCAGCTTTCAGTGCTGTCACATTTTGAATGACAATTGTGCGGTCATGCAGCACTGCACCCAAACTTTTATAATTTTGTTCACACAACTAGAGCTTTATTTTGATCTATTTAATCACCGCTGTTTTTTTTATTTTTTGCTAAATAAACAAAAAAAAAGTTTTGAAAAAATAACATGCTTTTCTTCATTTCTGTTACAAAATTTTGCAAATAAATAATTATTCTTCATAAATTAACCCAAAATGTATTCTACTACATTTCTTTGGTGAAAATAACCTAAATCAATGTATATTATTTAGTCTGTAGGAAAGTTCACACACTATGGTATATATCTGAAAATTATTAAGAAGAAAATAATAAAAAAAGTTTTTTTGAACAATGTTAGAGTGAACTTATCCCATGTCTGTCCTCCTTAACACACAATACAAGAAAGCCAGCATCTATACCTTCAACTCTGTTTTAGGACTGAGTGTTTAAATCTGCACAGAACAGAAAGGGTTCATTTTAGCACACACATCTGCCCACCTACCTCATAAACAAAGAGAATTACCTAGGGGTTTCCTTTCTGGAGGGTCCAGAATAGAGCATCTAAAAAAGGTAAGCTGGATTGTTGAAATATTATTTTAAGTAATACTGTGTGAATGGCGACATGTAACAAATATAAAGCAGGTGTTATCCCAATTTGGCTTCAAAAGTGGAGATACACTTTAACCACTTGCCGACCGCCTCGCGTACATAAACGGCGGCAAGTTGGCTCCGCTGCGCAGATCGGCGTCTATAAATGGCGATCCACGCAGCCGCAGTTGCAGACGGGCGCGCTCCACCTCGGCAGGCTCTTATGGCCCGCCGCACTTTGCGTGAGTGTGTCCGCGGGTCGGGCGGACTCGATGTCCGTCGGCGACCCGCGATTGCCTTCTAGAGAAGAAGAACGGGGAACTGCCGATGTAAACACGGTGGTTCCACATTCTGACAGGCGGCATGGCAGAGATCTACTGATCCCTGTGATCGGGATCAGTTAGATCTGTCATGCCCCTGCCAGCCCAGCCCCCATACAGTTAGAACACACACAGGGAACACAGTTAAACCCTTGATTGCCCTTGCAGGTTAACCCATTCCCTGCCAGTGACATTTCTACAGTAATCAATGGCTATTTTTAGCTCTGATTGCTGTATAAATGTCAATGTCCCAAAAAAAGTGTCAAAAATGTCAGATCTGTCCACCGCAATATCGCAGTCCCGGTAAAAATTGCAGATTACCGCCGTTACTAGTAAAAAAAAGAATTATAGTAAAAACGCCATAAATTAATTCTCATGGTTTGTAAACGCGGCAACTTTTGCGCAAGCCAATCAATAAACGTTGATTGCAATTTTTTTTACCACAAATATGTAGAAGTATATATAATGGCCGAAACTGAGAAATAAATTTGTCTTTTTATATATTTTTTGGATATGTATTATAGCAAAAAGTAAAAAATATTGTTTTTTTTCAAAATTGCCGCACTTTTTTGTTTATAGCAGTGATCAGAAGTGATGTAGAGGTGATCAAATACCACCAAAAGAAAGCTCTATTTGTGGGCAAAAAAGGAAGTCAATTTCGTTTGGGTACAATGTCGCACGACCACACAGTTGTCAGCTAAAGCCACGCAGTGCCGAATCACAAAAAGTGTTTTGGTCAGGAAGGGGGTAAATCCTTCCAGGCTGAAATGGTTAAGTTAACACACCTTATCCAAACACTAAACATAATTCTTGCTGAGTTCTAATAATACATTGCTTCTAGATTGTAAGCTCTAACGAGCAGAGCCCTCTGATTCCTCCCGTATTGAATTGTATTGTAACTGTACTGTTTGCCCACATGTAAAGCGCTGTGCAAACTGTTGGCGCTATATAAATCCTTTATAATAATAACTGTTGTTGATTTAAAGTGGAACTCCAGGTATTTATAAGAACACCAATTGATACAGCCATGTGTTTATTAAAAAGTATTACATTTACACTACTAGTGTAAGTAAGTGAAGTTGACTTGATTTTATCCACAAGCACATAACACTTCAGCGCTCACTCAGTCCTACATCCAATGGTGTACATGTGTGATGCTGCCCTCCTCAAGCGCAGAAACTCCAGACAAAACAGTAAAAAGACACAGGAGGGCGCAAACGCCTAGTGCATTACCATCACCAGTGTTTAACCGCTTCCCGACCAGCCACCGTTATTATACTGCGGCGGGTCAGCTCTCCTGCATGAACCGCCGTGGGTGTAAGTTGGTCCGTGCACGGGAGATTGTGGGCGATGTCGGCCGGCGACTCACGATCGCGGTGTACAGAAGCAGAAAGGGGATCTGCCTATGTAAAGAAGGCGGATCCCCGTTCTGCCACATGACATGTCAGAGATCTTCTGTTCCCAGTCATCGGGAACAGCCATCTCTGTCATGTCCCTGGCAGCCCATCTCCCCTACAGTTAGAGCACACACAGGGAACACAACCCTTGATTGCCCCCTAGTGTTAACCCCTTCCCTGCCAGTGTAATTTATTCATTGATCAGTGCATTTTTATAGCACTGATCAACCTAATAATGTCATTGGTCCCCAAAAAGTGTAATTTGGGGTCAGATTTGTCTGTCACAATGTCACAGTCCCGCTAAAAATTGCATATTGCCACCATTACCAGTAAAAACAATAAAAAAAATAAAAGTCCCTTAACCACTTACCTACCGGGCCACTTTTTTACATTTGGTGGTCACAATTTTTTTTTGCTAGAGAATTACTTAGAACCCCCAAACATTATATATATATTTTTTTCAAACACCCTAGAGAATAAAATGGCGATCGTTGCAATACTTTTTGTCACACGGTATTTGCGCAGCGGTCTTTCAAGCGCGATTTTTTTGGAACTATTTGACTTTTTTGAGTTAAAAAATAAGACAACAGTAAAGTTAGCCAATTTTTTGCATATTGTGAAAGAGGATGTTACGCCGAGTAAATAGATACCATACATGACACGGTTGAAAATTGCGCGCACTCGCGGAAGGGCAACAAAGTCCGGTATTTTAAAAGTTCCATAGGCGACGCTTTAAAAATTTATAACGGTTACCAGGTTAGAGTTACAGAAGAGGTCTTTTGCTATAATTACTGCTCACACTCTGGCGATCGCGGCGATACCTCACATGTGTGGTTTGAACACTGTTTTCATATGTGGGCGTGACTTACGTATGCGTTTTCTTTGCTGCGTGAGCTCGCGGGGACGGTGGCGATTTAAATCTTTTTTTTTTATTTTATTTATTTATTTATTTTTAGCACTGTTCCTTTAAAAAAAAAAAATCTGATCACTTTTATTGCTATCACAAGGAATGTAAACATCCCTTGTGATAGTAATATATG
>BLSH010116711.1:1090237-1108506 GCA_018402905.1 Glandirana rugosa
AAAACTTTTTTTGTAAAAAAAAATGGAAGACAATATTATGTATAGGTTTTTTTTATATATTTTTTTGATTAAATAAGTAGTCAAATCCAACTATACATAAGACGATGTATAAAAACCATTTTTTTTTTTAGCGTTACCCGCATATAACTATATATAACCAAACGCGTTTACAATAGTACAGATGTTTGATACCCTTTCTAATTGGTGAAGGGCTGGTCGCGGCATTTATCCGCCGTCAGCCCAAACTCGCCGAGAGGACCCTGTATCGGACGTGGACGTCCGATATAGGGCCATAGTAAAAAATCTCGACCGCCAGCCGATAGGTCCCCATTACTGGCTAGGCCGAGCCCTCGGCGAACCAGCAATGGGGTCCCCCGTCCTCCCCTGTGGGGGGAGGGCGGCGGAAGGCCGCGAGAAGAGACCGGAGGGCAGGGTGGCCCTCTGACCTCGCTACTAGGCCGCGCAGGCGGCGAGCCGGATCGGTCATTACCCCTGGATAGCCGACCGCCAGCTCTAAAAAATGATACCGGGATATAGCCTGCAGGTGCAGGCTATGTCCCAGGAGAGCCGCTCAAACCCGACTGCCGCCTATTTACGGCGCTGGTCGGGAAGTGGTTAATCTTTCCCATAGTTTGTAGACATGATAACATTTGCGCAAACCAATATATATCAATATACGCCCATTGCGATTTTTTTTTTTACCAAAAATATGTAGCAGAATACATATCAACCTAAACTGATGAATAAATTAGTTTTTTTATATATTTTTTTTGGATATGTATTATAACAGAAGGTAAAAAAAAATGTTTTTTTCAAAATTGTCACTCTTCTTTTGTTTATAGCGCAAAAAATAAAAACCACAGAAGTGATCAAATACCAGCAAAAGAAAGCTCTATTTGTGGGAACAAAAGGACGTCAATTTAGTTTGGGTACAGCGTTACACGACTGCACAATTGTCAGTTAAACCGACGCAGTGCCGTAACGCAAAAAATGGCCTGGTCAGGAAGTGGGTAAATCCTTCCAAGGCTGAAGTGGTTAATAAATACAAAAGCCAAAAACGTACTCACAAACATGAGAAGATACACGCGTTTCAAAACTCCAGCTTTAGGCGATGCGATAATTACTGCGATTTGTATGTTTTTGGCTTTTGTAGATAGTAAAATTTGGTGATGGTAATGCACTAGGCCTTTACACCCTTCTGTGTGTTTTCACAGTCTTGACTTCATTTTAGTCTGTTGTAACCCCCTGTACAGCAGCATTCAGACTGGGAGGGGGAGGATATCATTAAAGTATATTTCCATTTTTTAAGTCAACAAACAGCATAGAAAAAAAATACCTTTTAGATGTTTCTTAGGAGAAGGTGTAATGGCAGACTGCAAGTATTTCCCAGCAAGTTTAGTATGATCTGTCCCAATAGAAAGACATAAGGACAGGATGAGCTTCATCTCATGAACATACCGTTGAGATGCCCAGCTTGTGAATATTCAGCCTTTGGTTAGGACAGATAGGGATTGATATAATAACACTGGGGTGTGCAAAATTTATTCTGCATAGAAACCAATCAGTCTCCAGGTTTTTTGTCAAAGCTTGATTGGACAAGCGGAAGTTAGAAGCTGATTGGCTACGATACACAGCTGCACCAGATTTTGAACTTTAGTAAATCAACCCCTGAGTGTTCAAATCTAGTTTACAATTGGTGAGATGAGATCTGATAGCACAATACAGAGAGGGGTAATTATGACAAACACAGCTCCCCAGCTCCCTCATAAACAAAGAGAACTAGTAGGATTTCTAGTGCTGGAATTTTCAGAAAACAGCATTAAAAAAAGGAACGCTGTAATTCTAATATTTTTTTTTTATGCGAATGGGAACATGTAGCATTTATAAAGTAGGTGTTATGCCAGTTTCATTGCAACAGTGGAAATACTGCTTAAGGACCAGTATGTTGTGTAGCAGGGCTGACCAGGAACATTGTAAGCAGAGGAAAGAGCAGAGAATTTGCACCGTGCAATCACTGGCTGGACATTACATAAATGTAGTGTTGAAAATCCAGGCCACAAACTTGGTATATATAGCTCAAGACTAATTCTTTTGATAAGACAGTTCCCATATGTATATCAACAGTATTCCAACAGTATATTGCTATAGCTGTTAGCCTGGGGTCCAGTTTCATTGTTAGCATGCATCCTGGTTTCTGTAGCTGATTAAATGGAGATATGGTACTGACTCAATATAATTTACCTAAAAACCTGTGTATCTTTGAGCTATCAGCAAATTAATCGTTTTTCAGCAACTCAGCTGCTAACAATCCTTTTTCTCTTTACCGAAAGAACACCTAAACTTGTGCTGGTGAATCCAGTGGTAATATTAGTCTGTACTGGAGAACAAAGGGATAATCAAATCAAACACCCTTTTTAACTTTTGTAAAAGTCCACCGTACAACAGCTAGTGTTTGAGATGATTTGATTGAAAGTTTTAAAATCATAAAGTATACAGGATCTATCTTTCAGGTTTTGCTGTTCCATCTCATTTTTGTAAGCTGTAAAAATTACAGAATGTCATATGTAGTCAAAACACCTTTTTCTTCTTAGGAATTCACTTGCCACAAATTCAATTTACACATGGAATAGTAAAAGATTGCTTGGGAATAATGATAGCCTATGGTCGGTTATTTGAAACAAGCACCATTTATAAGGCTAGCATAAATATTCCTCCCCTATATTTTCCCATGTCCAACCTATGTCATTATTATTATTAACTGATTTTTTTTTATGTTTGTGAGATGCCATGATACCATTACAAGACTATTTAGAAGACAGAGGTGTCACTGTGGATATTTGGTGTGTTTATTCTGCTCACTCGTGATATAATATCTTACAGAAAGGATAAACCTGTTTCAGGTCACAGATACCCATGTGGGTTGATCTATAAGTCATTATGTCAGAATGTGGTGCTCCGGTTTCTGTATCACGCTTACAGTGTTTACCCTCTCACACCTCAAATAACTAATCAGCCAGTGGATTAAACGCACTCAACCTCAACGCTAAACCAGCCTTCCGTCTTTCCACTTCATCATGCTGATTGATTATGACATCTCTCGGTGCTGTAATAAATGTGAGCACATGAAGGAGTGACTGGAAGCCGTAGGGATAACTCAAACTGGCTGGCAGCTTTATATATGTGTTGATACTCTACCGCAATCTAGATAACTACAGACATCTATTCTTAACTTTTATTTGATCTGACATCAAGACGCTGTTCTATGGTGCATGAAGTCCAGCTATGGTGTAGAAACCGTTTCAGATCTCCCTGTGTGAATGAATTTTTTGAGCAGATTATGCTTTCAGTAGATATAGGCTCAAATCACAAAAGCATAATGCATGTGGTGTTTTTATAGCCGTGCGATATTTCCACTTTTTTATGATCAAAAATGGATTTTTCAATGCACTAAAGGCATTACTGCCAGGATCAGCTGAATCTGAAGAACACACATATTTTATCACTATTTTTTAGGCATTTTGAGTACTAGAGACAATTTATGAATATATCACCTAGTTTATCGTTCCTGGTGGGTGCCTGTCCTTAGGGGTATATACTGGGCTGCGTGACTGTCCTGAGGGGTCTGTACTGGGGGTGATGCCTGTATTGAGGGGTCTTTACTTAGGGGAGAGTATATGTATTGAGGGTAGGGTTGCCAACTCATCCCTTTAACACTGAACACATATTAATTACACAGGTTCTGAGGCTAATTTAATGCAGACAAGGCACTAAGTGAGTTTAATTACCACCTTAATCAGTTACAGAACCTGTGTAATTGATATGTGTTTGGTTTTAAAGGGGTGAGGTGGCAACCCTAATTGATGGGTCTGTCTGCACCAAGGTATCTGAACTATGGGGGAGGGGTCTATGCTGAAGGCTCTATACTAGGGAGGGGTGTCTGTATTGAGGGGTCTGTACTGGGGGGATGTCTGTATTGAGGTGTCTATACTAAGGGGGGATGTCTGTACTGAGGGGTCTATACTGTTGTGTGAGTGTGGGGAGCTCAGTCTGTACTGAGGGTTCTGTAATGGCGAGGAGGGTTTTTTACTGAAGGCTCTGTACTGATATGCTGTATGGGGTGGTTGGTCGGCATAGAGGGTTCCGTAATGGGGAGCGTGGTTTGTAATGATATGTTTGTGCTGGTGCGTTGTGTGGGGTTCAGTTTGTGTTTGAGCGGTCTGTGCTGGGGAGGGGGAGTCTGTACTGGAGGGTTTAGGGATGTTAGGAGAGACCTATACTGTGAGCAATAGGGGCTTGGGGAGGGTAAAAGGACTGTGGCATATGTGTGCTTGTATAGGGGGACAGACTAAGGTTTTTTAACCATGCACTTTAAAAGCCCCCGACTGTAAGTGAATTCTGACAACACCCACATTTCGGTGCAGTAGTATGTTCATAAAATTACCAACTATGGGTGCCAGATATATTAGGTACACCACTGACATGCTCTACTGCTTTAGTAAATCAGTCCATCTGTGTTCCATATGCCTAGATACAATGACATCCTGGGTTTGATTTACTAAAGGATTTAGAGTTTGTTCTCTGTCCATAGAAAATAAGGTGAATCTGCGTTTAATTTAAATACCAAATCATGTGTAAGTGAAATACAAATATATGGATTTTAGTTTGCAGATGATTGAATGATTGAACACACCTTTACCATATCTACATTGCTCAGTAAATATTTACTTTGTTCTGTGAATAGTCTCTAATGTGCAGAGTCCAGACATACTGTATAGAAGACACTATTTCTCATCTCCATATGTGAATTCGTTTTTTTAACAGATTATCCCTTCAGTAGATATACACCGACATTACAAAATCGTAATGAATTTGGTGTTTTTGTAGTGGTTTACTTCATTCAATATTTCCCCTTTGTATGATCAGAAATGGATTTTACAATTCACTAAAGACATTACTGCCAGGATCAGCTTTTTTGCTGAACACATATTTTGTCAATATTTTTTAGGCATTTTGATTGTAAGATTAAGTTTATTAATATTATTACATATGTTATCACTCCTTAAAATACCTCTAGCTTCAGGCTGGAGATAACTGTGAGATTCACTGTGGTGCCTGTGGAGGAGAATACATTATTATTATTATTATTATTATACAGGATTTATATAGCGCCGACAGTTTGCGCAGCACTTTACAATATTAGGGCAGACAGTACAATTACAATACAATTCAATACAGGAGGAATCAGAGGGCCCTGCTCGTTAGAGCTTACAATCTAAGAGGGAGGGTTGAATGATACGAAAGGGCAGTAAACTGCGGGGGATGAGCTGATTGAGAAAATAAGGAGTGTAGTTGTTAGGTGGTGGTGGCAGGATAGGCTTCCCTGAAGAGAAAATTTTCAGGGATCACTTGAAGGTGGATAGATTTGGGGACATTCTGACCGATTGGGGTAGGGAGTTCCAGAGGATGGGAGAGGCTCGGGAGAAGTCTTGGAGGCGAGTATGAGAGGAGGTGATGAGGGAGCTGGAGAGCAGGAGGTCTTGGGAGGAGCGAAGAGGACGGTTAGGTTGGTATTTTGAGACTAGGCTGGTGATGTAGCTGGGAGCAGAGTTGTGGATGGCTTTGTAGCTGATTGTTAGTATTTTGAATTTAATTAGTTGGGCAAGTGGCAGCCAATGGAGGGATTGGCAGATGGGGGTGGCAGACGTTGAATGGTTTGTTAGGTGGATGAGTCTGGCAGCGACATTCAGGATGGACTGGAGAGGGGTCTATTTAAAGGTAGGCCAGTGAGGAGGGAGTTGCAGTAGTCAAGACAAGAAATGACCAGGGAGTGAATCAGGAGCTTTGTGGTTTCATTGGTTAGGAAGGGACGTATTTTAGAGATGTTGCGGAGATTGAGGCGGCAAGCCATAGAAAGGGATTGGATGTGGGGCCAAAAGGCGAGTTCAGAGTCCAGGATAACACCAAGCACCCTGACATGTGGGGATGGGTGGATGGTTGTGCCATTGCTTTTGACAGAGAAGTCAGGGGAAATGGAACGTGGGGGAGGAAATATTATGAGTTCAGTTTTGGACAAGTTGAGTTTAAGAAAGTGGTGTGGCATCCAGGCAGATATGTCTGTTAATAAGCTAGTGATACGTGAGGAGACTGATGGGGTGAGTTGGGGGGTGGAGAGGTAGATTTGGGTATCGTCAGTGTAGAAATGATATTGAAAGCCTTGGGAGGCTATCAGCTGACCCAGGGAAGAGGTGTATATTGAAAATAAGAGGGGTCCAAGAACAGAACCTTGGGGGACCCCAACAGAGAAGGGAAGAGGAGAGGAGGAGGTAGAATTGTAGGTTACACTGAAAGTGCGATGGGATAGGTAGGACGAGAGCCACTGAAGAGCCCAGTCACGAAGACCGAGGGAGTAAAGTTTTTTTTTGAGGAGGGATTGGTCGACAGTATCAAAGGCAGCCGAAAGATCCAGGAGTAGGAGTAGAGTAGTGTCCATTGGTTTTTGCAGTTAGCAGGTCATTTGTGAGTTTAAGAAGGGCAGTTTCTGTGGAGTGTTGAGGGCGAAATCCAGATTGAAGGGGGTCCAGAAGGTTGTTCATAACAAGGTGGTCACTCAGTTGGTTGTAGACTAGGCATTCTAGGAGTTTGGAAGAAAAGGGGAGCAAGGAGATAGGGCACAGATTGTTTAGATCGGTAGGGTCCAGGGATGGCTTTTTGAGTATGGGGGTGACCAATACATGTTTTAGAGCATTGGGGAAGATGCCAGAAGAGAGGGAGAGATTGAAGATATGAGTTAGAGAGTGCAGGATAGAGTCAGAGGGTGAGCGTAGTATTTGAGAGGGAATAGGGTCCAGTGGACAGGTGGTTAGGTGGGCGTCAGAAAGGAGTTTAGCAGCCTTATTTATAGTAGCATGTTTGAATAAGGATAGTGTCGACTGTGCTTGTTGACATGGGGTGTCAACTGGGGAGGATGCCTGTAGAGTGGAGATTTCGTCACGAATTGTGTCAATCTTGCTTTTGAAGTGGTTAGCAACCTCCTGGGCAGTGAGTGAGTTAGTGGGCGGAAGCAGTGGAGGACGAAGTAGGGAGTTGAAGGTAGAGAAGAGTTGACGGGGACTGGATGAGAAGGTGTTAATAAGAGTGGTAAAATAGGTCTGCTTGTCAGTGTGGAGGTGAGAATTGTATTTATGGAGGGCAGATTTGTATTGGTTGAAGTCTTTGAGAGACTTAGTCTTGTGCCACAGACACTCAAGAGCGTGGCTACGCTTTTTGAGGTTCCTGGTGTCATTTGTTTGCCAGGGTTGTAGGGGTCAAGGCCTGATTTTGTGTGTGGTGAGGGGAGCAAGCTTGTCCAGGGTGGAGGACAGGGATTTATTGTAGATGGCAGTGGCTAGGTTGGGGCAGGACGGAGGTGAGATTTTTTCATAGAGGTGGTCAGTAGCAGAATAGAGGAGAGAAGTGTTGACTTGGCGAAGGTTTCTACGGGCGACGGTTAGGCGATTGGAGGGGAAGGTGGTGCAAGACAGGGAGAGAGAGATACTAAGACAGAGACTAATAAGGTGGTGGTCAGAGAGGGGAAAAGGATTGTCGGAGATGTTGCATGGAGTGCATAGATAGGAGAAGACAAGGTTGAGGGTGTTCCCATCAGTGTGAGTAGGAGCCTGTACCCATTGCATTAAGGTATAAAACCTTTTGCCTTTAGAACCACTTTAAATTCAGTATTTCATAGTGGTATTCACATACTTTTAGTACATTAGCATGATCAGTAAGTTGTAGATATAATAATATATTTTTTTTTTAAAAGAATGTGGGCGTCTTTGACACCAGCAGTGGATATGTTTAAACCCCACTGCCTTATACTACTAAATAATTTTCAGCAATAATTAAATGAGTAATAATAATGGACAGAAATAGAACACAGGGAATTTGCAAAGGGGCTTTACATTGGCGGTCAGTGTGTTGGGCATTGGCGATCAGTTGAAAAAGTACCCGTTAACAGTGGTGGTCAGTATAATGCCTTCTTACACTGGTGATCAGTATAGTTCTCCCTCACATTGGTGGTTAGTGGAGATATATCCTGATGCAATGGTGCTCATTGTAGTTCCTTTACATTGGTGATCCCACATGCAAGACCCTTGCTTTTTTTAGATAAGCCCAACCTATACAAGAAAAAGTCAATGTAAAATAAAACTACCAGGATTGAAGTATGGGAGCAGCCATTGGTACCTTGTTTTTGAAAGTGCATGCCGTAGGGCACTCATCCTAATCCTTCCTTCAGTATTTTGTGAATCACCTATCTGGAGCAAGGGTGTATATATTAGACCTCAGGAAGTTTGATAAGCACAACTTTGTTATGAGCCATTGACACACACATACTGAAAAAATAATGTGGATGACAGCTTCACAGCCAGCAAACACCAAAAGGCCTTTTTCTGGTAGTAGTGGGTATACAGCAGGATGCAAGATCGCGGTGCCTTGCAGGGTCACTTGGAGCCAGTTTCCTCAGGGTTAAATAAAGCGGACATAGTGTAATATTGCAAAGGGAATAGTTTATTGCGCAAACAAAGATAACACTTACAGGAAATCCAAGGACAATGGATACATGAGTGGGGGCTGCAAGCACTGTGTTCTCATGCCTCCCTTTCCAATCGGTGTATATTGATTGGTTTACCGCAAAAGGTATCGCGTCTACAAACTATGGGAATTGATTTATAGCGTTTTTATTATTTTTAATTTTTTTTACTAATAATGGCGGGATCTGCAATTTTTATCGGGACTTTGATATTGGGGCGGACATGTCAGACATTTTTGACACTTTTTTGGGACCAATGACATTTATACAGCGATCAGAAATTTAAATATCCACTGATTATTGTATAAATGTCATTGGCAGTCAAGGGAGTAACACTAAGGGGGCAGTGAAGGGGTTAACTGTGTTCCCTCATTGTGTTCTAACTGTGTGGGGGCGGGGCTGACTGGGACATAACAGATCTCACTGATCCGATCACAGGGATCAGTAGATCTGCTATGTCCCCCTTCACAGAACGGAGAAACGCCGTGTTTACATCGGCAGTTCCCCGTTCTGCAGCTCTGATAGGCGATCGCAGGTCACAAGCGGACATCGAGTCCGCCCGACCCGCGGGCACGCCCATGCAGCGTGCGGCGGCCATGGATATCATCCTGGAAATTCAGATCTGCGCTGGAGCTGTACTTCGGCAATAGTGCAGATCTGAAGGGGTGAAAGACCTTCCAATACTTTTAAAAAACTGACCGATACAATTGCCTTCCAATATAGGCAATTTTACTATTTTATTTACAATATGACATACGAATCACACTTACTAATTTTGAAAATAGATGTCACATATGGCCGGATAATTGTGTACCCACTATGGGTGGAAGTGAGAAGGTGGCTTGGGATCCTCTGGTGTACAGAGTCTAAGCACCAGCCAGTTTTCACCAGAGCTGCTGATGGTGGACATGGGTTTCGCTGTGTTCTGGTGCAAGGTTGCAAAGTGAATGTGGAAGTGGGGCTGAAGTGGGCAAAGATGTTAAAAAAATCCAAGATCAGGTCAACGGTCCTGGCAGTTGTCATACAAGAAAAAGTAATCCAGGGAAGTCAGTCCAACAAAAAAACGGAGGAGGTTTGTGCGCTAGGGCCACAGAGGATACAAGAAAGCAGACACCATGGAATCATAAGGATCATAGGAGAGAGTAGGGTCACAGGAGGTCTGGAGTTATGTAACTGGAACTGGGAACTTGTGGAAAGAATATATACTGGAACTGGGAAAGGTTGCAAGGAGTTTGAACTGCAACAATGAACACAAACTAAATTGGGGAACGCATCCTGGAACTCTTAGGACAGGGCCTAGGGCTAAGTATAATCTATTGCTTATAATACAAAACATTGTGCCAAATTTTACTACAGCAATACATAGCATGGTTATGTGAAGAGGATATACAGCATAATATCAGTATATTATATCATTTAAAAGCAAAACTGAGCAAACATTTTTATAACAAATGTATAATATATAGATACACAGTATTTATAAATACATTGCCTAATTTTTATATCCCATTGTGAAAGAAAATCCAACAAAACTCTAGAGTGTTTAAAAATGCAAACCACTTTCTAAATATTTCACCTATGTGTAATCCTTGAATACCCTCTATATGTCTTAAATTAAATTAAGATGAAAATTCATTAATCATGAAATTAAAAAGAATCATTATCTTGATTATGAAATTGAATATATGTCCAAATGTATTTGACGAATTACAAACAAGCCGCTAGAAATGCAGATTTTAATTACCTTTATGTACAGCATTGATATAGTGTTGTTTATTATAAGCAACACATGTTTACATGAAAAAAATGGAATCACAATTTATGTATTACCGGAGAGTGAACATTTTGCATATTGTACAAGATACAATTGGCCAGTGTTTTGGAATTTGCAGCATCTACTTCCCACTATAGAAATTAATTAAATAAAGCCAGATGGGGGCCCCAAGATATGGATAAATGTCTCCTCCTGCCTACTGCCATACCTACACCATCCAGTATAAGGGCTCATACACACAGGCGTTTTTTGACGCCAGCGTTTTTGGGCGTTTTTTGCAGCTCTCCATGTTATTCCATGGGGTTATAAAAACACTGACGTTTTTGAGCTGTAGAGGGCATCAGCATTAGTGAGCTGAAAGTAAAACCCATGGCCAGGGTGTTCCCAAGCTGTAACGTTTTGGTGTTATTTGACGCCGACGCTGCAAAACGCTCACTAACGCCGTACCGGCGTTAACCAGCATTTTTTTACGCCAATGTTTTTAGGTTAAAATATAGCAGAGGAATGTTTTTTTTTTAAAAAACACAGATTGATGCCGACGCTCATTAACGCTCACTAACGTCGATGCAAAAGCCGAAAAAAACGCTTATTTTGTTCCCTGACGTCGGGCCCGACGTTTTGCATATTTTTAAACATACGCCCATGTGTATGAGCACTAATAGTTGCCTGTCAGCATATGAAATGGGGATATTCTACTTAGTAATGAGTAATTCTATACTCAAGACTATGGGAGGTACACACTATAGGTGGAGAACAAACTATGTACTTTTCATGTGAATTCAATAGGACATACCTGTAATAATGAAGGTTTGTCTCTTTTAGTGATCATACACTTGCTGTTCATAAATTTCAGGCAATTTTATACACGTTTAATAAGCTTTCAATTGCAACTAGGGAGTATGAATTAGGGCAACCTACAACCACAAGTTATATATCAAACAAATAAACTGGATGGTTTAAGGCTGCTGTTATATTTGTGATCAATGGTGGTTGGAAGTGGTTGAAAAATGTTGCAAGTTAAAATGGTAGTGGCCAGTGTTAATATATGAGATAGGTCACTCAGGGTAGCTTATTTAACACAACGGATATCTCTGCCACTCTTCACAGCTGAATGTATTTACAGGTATATCTTACAACCCCACAATTCCTGGCTAGAATCTGGAAAACGGCAGTTGCTGGTTAGCAACAATTTCCTATTTTTTAGCGGTAGTGGTAGGGTTAGCATACAATCAGGTCCATAAATATTGGGACATCGACACAATTCTAATCTTTTTTGCTCTATACACTACCACAATGGATTTGAAATGAAACAAACAATATATGCTTTAACTGCAGACTTTCAGCTTTAATTTGAGTGTATTTACATCCAAATCAGGTGAACGGTGTAGGAATGACAACAGTTTGTATATGTGCCTCCTACTTTTTAAGGGACCAAAAGTAATGGGACAGATTAACAATCATAAATCAAACTTTCACTTTTTAATACTTGGTTGCAAATCCTTTGCAGTCAATTACAGACTGAAGTCTGGAACGCATAGACATCACCAGACACTGGGTTTCATCCCTGGTGATGCTCTGCCAGGCCTCTACTGCAACTGTCTTCAGTTCCTGCTTGTTCTTGGGGCATTTTCCCTTCAGTTTTGTCTTCAGCAAGTGAAATGCATGCTCAATCGGATACAGGTCAGGTGATTGACTTGGCCATTGCATAACATTCCACTTCTTTCCCTTAAAAAACTCTTTGGTTGCTTTCGCAGTATACTTCGGGTCATTGTCCATCTGCACTGTGAAGGGCCGTCCAATGAGTTCTGAAGCATTTGGCTGAATATGAGCAGATAATATTGCCCGAAACCCTTCAGAATTCATCCTGCTGCTTTTGTCAGCAGTCACATCATTAATAAATACAAGAGAACCAGTTCCATTGGCAGCCATACATGCCCACGCCATGACACTACCACCACCATGCTTCACTCTGGTACAAGTTGATCTTGGTCTCATCTATCCATAGGATATTGTTCCAGAACTGTGAAGGCTTTTTTAGATGTTGTTTGGTAAACTCTAATCTGGCCTTCCTGTTTTTGAGGCTCACCAATGGTTTACATCTTGTGGAGAACCCTCTGTATTCACTCTGGTGAAGTCTTCTCTTGATTGTTGACTTTAACACACATACACCTACCTCCTGGAGAGTGTTCTTGATCTGGCCAACTGTTGTGAAGGGTGTTTTCTTCACCAGGGAAAGAATTCTTTGGTCATCCACCACAGTTGTTTTCCATGGTCTTCCGGGTCTTTTGGTGTTGCTGAGCTCACCGGTGCGTTCTTTCTTTTTAAGGATGTACCAAACAGTTGATTTGGCCACACCTAATGTTTTTGCTATCTCTCTGATGGGTTTGTTTTGTTTTTTCAGCCTAATGATGGCTTGCTTCACTGATAGTGACAGCTCTTTGGATCTCATATTGAGAGTTGACAGCAACAGATTCCAAATGCAAATAGATCACTTGAAATGAACTCTGGACCTTTTATCTGATCCTTGTAAATGGTATAATGAGGGAATAACACACACCTGGCCATGGAACAGCTGAGCAGCCAATTGTCCCATTACTTTTGGTCCCTTAAAAAGTGGGAGGCACATATAAAAACTGTTGTAATTCCTACACCGTTCACCTAATTTGGATGTAAATACCCTCAAATTAAAGCTGAAAGTCTGCAGTTAAAGCACATCTTGTTTGTTTCATTTCAAATCCATTGTGGTGGTGTATAGAGCCAAAAAGATTAGAATTGTGTCGATGTCCCAATATTTATAAACCTGACTGTATGTGGACCGAGCATCAGCAAAAAAGAACAATCAACTTTGAATGATATGCATTAATAAAATAAAGCACTTTCTTTAATCTTTTATAGTGTAAATACTCGTGAGATTCAGCACATGCTTACTCTATTTTACCCGTGCTTTCTATTAATTAATAAATAAATAAATAATAAATTAATAATAAAGTGCTTGTGCTTATTTTTCAATTAATTTAGAATTGTGACACTAGTACAAAATCAATAAGTGCTCAAAATAGTCTCTTAAAAGTGCATGCAGTTCTTTTGTGCAAAATTGCTTCTTTTCTTTAGGTGACTGTGATTCCACTTCACAAGATGAGATGGACCCTTACTCCTTGTTTCAAGGGAGGGTCTTGCCAGCTTTTAGGTCTGCTTATGGGGGACCTGGCCCTTTAAACGCCTCTGTGCACTCCTCCGAGTCCTGTACTGCTCCACTGTGACAGTCAACGGTCTGCTACTGGAAGGGTGCTCCTCCTCTCAGTCTGCTGCCTCTCAGTGACTCTCCTCTCCTCTCTGCTCTGCACCTTTATTATTATATTATTATAACATTTATTTATTATTTATTTATTAATAGAAAGTAATAATTATCATTGAGCATGGGTAAAATAGAGTAAGCATGTGCTATATATTTTGATAATTAATCCAGTTGTTCCTTCCTAAAGGGGATATCTACATATAGCAGCAGCTCATTTCGATTAAGCACAAGCACTTTGTATGTATTATTTATATTAATAATTTATTGAGAATATTTATTTAAATTATTGGTATACATGTGGAAATAGAGTGAGCATGCGCTGTATATTTATTATTTAAAGCGGATGTCTACCCGTTGATTTGATAGTGTCAAAAAAGAGTTAATATTCCTGGCATGCCGGAAATGCTAGCTGTCTCCTTGATTGTGCTCTCAACCAAACTAGCAAACCATCCAATGGGTGGTGTCATAATGGAGCACATGTGCAGCATCGTGGCAGTTGCAGTTTAACTGCTTCCACACACAGTATATTTACTGCGGCAGTGTGGATGCTTCCCACGAATCGCCGTAAATAAGCGGCGATTTGCGGGATGTCTGCCGGCGAGCCACGATGAGTGGCCACAGCAAAAGAACGGGGAACCGCCGATGTAAACACGGCGGTTCCCCGCTCTGTCAGTGCGGGCATAGGAGATCTACTGATCCCTGTCACTGGGATCAGTTAGATCTCTTATGGCCATGGTAGCCCAGCCCCCTCACAGTTAGAACACGCCCAGGGAACACAGTTAACCCCTAGATCTCCCCCTGCAGGTTAACCCCTTCACTGCCAGTGACATTTATACAGTAATCAGTGGGCATTTAAATTTCAGATTGCTGTATAAATGTCATTGGTCCCAAAAAAGTGTCAAAATGGTCCGACATGTCCGCCACAATATCGCAGTACCGCTAAAAATCACAGATCACCACCATTACTAGTAAAAAATAAAAAAAAATAAAAACCCCAGAAATTAATTCTCATCATCCATAAAAGTGGCCACTTTTGCTCAAACCAATCAATAAACGCCGATTGCGATTTTTTATTACCAAAAATATGAGGAAGAATATAAATCGACCAAAACCGATGAAAAAAAATGTTTTTATATTTTTTTTTTTTTTTTTGGATTTGCATTTTAGTAAAGAGTAATAAAACTGTTTTTTTTTTTTTTTTTTGCAAAATTGTCCCTCTTCTTTTGTTTATAGCGGTGATCAGGAATGACGCAGAGGGGACCAAATACCACCAAAAGAAAGCTCTATTTGTGGGAAAAAAAGGACGAAAATTTAGTTTGGGTACAACGTCGCACGACCGCGTAATTGTCAGTTAAAGCGACGCAATGCCGAATCGCAAAAAGTGCTCAGGTCCTAAAGTGTAAAATCCTTCCGGGGCTGAAGTGGTTAAACAGAGGCTAAGATGTCAGCTTCCTTAGCTGAAAACAATAGGAGAGTATATAACCACTTTAAATAGTCATGAGAAACTGTCCAAATAATATGGTGCTTGCCTATATGCCACTTATACCAGTAAGAATATAATGATATGGGTTGTTTTCTGTGTAAAGTCAAATTATTTTTCACCATTTTAATGCATATTTACTAGGGCTAGAGAGAATGAACTTCCATAGCAGTCCCTTTCAACGGTTGATAGGTTGTATTATCAAACATAAAAAAATTTGTAAGAATAAAATTTGATAATGGGGGCGGGGGGGTCAAGAAATATGGCACACAAAACTCCAAAGGTTTCTTTTTGCTCAAGTGCATCAAGCATACTTAAAGCCAAAGTATTCTTGGCTGCTGAGGGGAGCATAGGCTTGAATCCCAACTGATAATTCAGTAAACCTTGCCTACATAAAAGAAACCACATGTAGAACAATTTCGTTGGAAAGGGCAAGGCCACAGCTTTATTCAAAAATGTTAAACACAGACAATTTTCCAACGTGACAATTTTAACCAATGCCAGTCACAGTTGTACTGTGAGCACATTTTAACTTTTGTTAAAGTGATTGCAAAGGTTTTTTTTTTTTTTTAAATAACAAACATGTCATACTTACCTGCAGCCCCTATCCTCCTTTTTTGGGGTCCCCCAGCAGCACTCCTGGCTCTTCCTCTTCATCGGGTGCCCCCACGGAGAGCCGATTTCCATGGGGACACCCGTGCGGGTGTGCTCCCGAGTCCTGCTGCTGCGTCCATTGACACAGACAGCAGGACTCAGCCCCACCCCTGGTCCCGTGTCACTGAATTTGATTGACAGCAGCGGGAGCCAATGGCTCCTGCTGCTGTCATTCTATCCAATGAGGACCCAAGACAACTGCTTGAGCTGCTGGGCTCGTGCTCGCCGCTGGAATGATCAGGTTCAGGTAAGAAAAAGAAGGTTTCCACCTTAATGAATAGAATGCATTAAGGTGAAAAACCCTGAGACTTTACAACTCCTTTAAGTCACAAGGGCCAACTTCCAATCAAGGGCATAACCCATTACGGCAACTTTTATAGCTAGCAAGATCAAGATACCGCTAATACAGCTGTGACAGACCACATATAGGGTGGGAGGGCAGGCAACTCTTCCATTTGCAGTTTCTAATAGGCACAGATTTTACCTCAGAAACAACTTTTAAAGGAGCTCAGACCCCCACCCCATCACCCCATGTCATATACAGTAGCCAATAATCTTTCGCCACTTTACATATTGCGTGTTACCATGCCCAAATCCTAGCCATTCCCTCATCGGTCAAGGCTTCCTTTCACTATGGGGCCAAGGGGCCTTCATTTGTGTCCAAACCTGTTAATCAGAAAATGTTTAACAAGGAAGGCAGAAAATGAAGGTCTTAGGGAAGATCCCCAAGTCACATACTTTCTCCTTTGTGGGGTCTACAAGATATGTTTGTTTTTAGCAAAGGATAAAAGACTGGAGTGACTGAAGTTTAACTGTCAGGGTCTTAGCTTACCTGGAAGAGCACCAGGCTGTACAAGAGAACACAACTAATTCTGATAATATTGTTTGGGCCTGAAACAAAATATGAGTCACACTGTTGCTCATGGTATTGAATGTACGCTATACTAATTATGCCAATGCAGACAAGATATTAAAGAAATGGGACATATATCAATTTAAGCACATGGTTACTTTACACTATTAGGTTTCCATACACAGATTGTTAGTGGCCTGTCTGCATTGGTACAGTGATTCTGTTTTGGCTATTTTCCCCTGCTTTCTTTGTATTCTGAAGTGTTCTTCGGCAGTCCTCTGAGCATTTTCTTGAAGTGATTATCCTCTCAATCTCACACAGTAGGCTGAAGCACTGAGGCAGAGGGTCACAGCTGTAGTTCCCAAAGGTGCTGACACAGATGTCAGCTCCCCAATCACCAGGGAACCTATTGATCACTTCATACATAAATACATACTAAGCGTATTGCCCAGCACCAAGGCAACTGCCACCACACACCAGGAGTGCAACCACACAAAAGTTAATGCTTAGACTACATTTTTTTCTTTGTATATCTTATGCTCATTATTTGAAATTTAGGTGGTATACTCCAATGTAGTGTGTTATGGGTCATTTCAAAATTTGTGCACATATGAAGAGGTCTGAATACAGTATAATATTTAAGTGGATGAAGAAACATGACAATATTTCTTTCTGTATGTACAGTATCTCACAAAAGTGAGTACACCCCTCACATTTTTGTAAATATTTTATTACATCTTTTCATGTGACAACACTGAAGAAATGACACTTTGCTACAATGTAAAGTAGTGAGTGTACAGCTTGTATAATGTGTAAATTTGCTGTCCCCTCAGCAAACCATTAATGTCTAAACCGCTGGCAACAAAAGTGAGTACACCTCTAAGTGAAAATGTCCAAATTGGGCCCAAATTGTCAATGGCCACCACAATTTTCCAGCACTGCCTTAACCCATTTGGGCATGGAGTTTACCAGAGCTTCACAGGTTTCCACTGGAGTCCACTTCCACTCCTACATGATAACATCACGGAGCTTGTGGAAGTTAGAGACGTTTTGCTCCTCCATCTTCCGTTTTGAGGATGCCCCACAGATGCTCAATAGAGCTTAGGTCTGGAAATATGCTTGGCCAGTCCATTAACTTTACCCTCAGCTTCTTTAGCAAGGCAGTGGTCATCTTGGAGGTGTGTTTGGGGGCCGTTATCATGTTGAAATACTGCCCTGCGGCCCAGTCTCCGAAGGGAGGAGATCATGCTCTGCTCTGCTTCAGTATGTCACAGTACCCTCATTCATGATTCCCTCAATGAACTGTAGCTCCCCAGTGCCGGCAGCACTCATGCAGCCCCAGACCATGACACTCCCACCACCATGCTTGACTGTAGGCCAGACACACTTGCCTTTGTGCTCCTCACCTGGTTGCCGCCACACACGCTTGACATCATCTAAACCAAATAAGTTTATCTTGGTCTCATCAGACCACAGGGCATTGTTCCAGTAATCCATGTCCTTAGTCTGCCTGTCTTCAGCAAACTGTTTGCGGGTTTTCTTGTGCATCATGTTTAGAAGAGGCTTCCTTCTGGGACGACAGCCTTGCAAACCAATTTGATGCAGTGTGCGGCGTATGATCTGAGCACTGACAGGCTGACCCCCCCC
>BLSH010116711.1:1109878-1120368 GCA_018402905.1 Glandirana rugosa
TTACTTTAGTAAAAGCCACAAGTTTTACGTTAACAAGTCCGTTATTACACGGAGTGTATACTTTCAGCTGATATGGTGGAGATTTACTAAAACTGGTGCACTCAGAATCTGGTGCAGCTGTGCATGGTAGCTAATCAGCTTCTAAGTTCAGCTTGTTCAATTAAGCTTTGGCAATTAAACTTGGAAGCTGATTGGTTGCTATGCACAGCTGCACTGGATTATGCATTCTCCAGTTTTTGGTAAATTACCCCCTATATGTAGAAAAAAAGAATACTTTTCTTTGTCGACTTTCATATGTGAGGCACATTATTGCCTGAACAATTGCATTTTGAACACCGAAAATGATTTCATTAGTAAATCAGCTCAAAAAGTGCAGCTTGTAATCCCTGTTACATCTTGAGATAGAATCAGGATGTAGGTTTAGAGTAACCTCTTTCCTACAAATGATATTTTTGCCTCTCTAACATTATATTGTATTTTTGATAAAGAGGTGCTTATTATTGATTTGAGTATTCTTGTCCATTTCAGAGCTCCTTCATGTGTTTTGCAGGAAGGATGTGCACCCATTGACATACTAGATTCTAAACTTCTTTTTTCCACTAGAGGGTATAATAAACCCAACAAATATTTCTTTGTGTGTGGTAGTGTAATAAAAACATGGCACACCGGGGATCATTTAAAGGCGTGCAGAAATGAATACATAATTTAGCTGTATAGTAAAAGCCTGTTGTAAAAGGTATAAATGTAAGTAATGGTCTTGCTGTTATTTCAGAGATGGAATATTGATCATAAGCCAGCGACTTCTCTTTGCTTCTTGGCTGTTTACAGATATGTTTGGATTTTTTATTGTCAGTTAATGCTAAAAAATTTATGCATTAATGGCATTGATATTTTACAATGTGCTAAAATATTAAGTAGTAAATAACTGATAATTGGGTATGACATAACATAATGGGCAATATAATAACATAACATTAAAGTATATGGCATTCTCTGTGTTGCATTAATTTTGAATGAAAATAAATAGCATTCATTTTCACCTGTGCGCATATCACTCCTGCAGAGTGATATATATATTACAAATACAGTTTGATCCCAGGACATTGCAGCACAGTGGCTTAAGCCAGCCATAAATGGATCAAAATTTTGATCCATCTATGGACAGACTGGCTGCACTGAAGTCAATCTATCGATTGACTTCCGTACAACCAGCCTGTCAGGTTTTTTCGTATGATTACTGCCGACGGCTATAACTGGTAGCAGTAATCACTGTATTCTGAAGGTGGGGAAACCTCCCACTGCCAGAATACAATAGCGCACCGATGGGATGTGTTGATGGGAGAATCAAGTGTTTTTCTTTCCTTCAACCCTTGGTTGAAGGAAAGAAAATTGCTAAATATATGGTTAGCACTCCTACCTTGCAGCACTAGGTACCCCATTTCAAATCCAACTGGTTTCTTCCTACACTCCAAAGACATGCTGATAAGATAATTGGCAGCAGTATATAAATATAAAACACAAGGTGTGCAGCGCCAACTAGATGTTAACAAGTGTCTTGAAAAAACAATTCATGTGAAGTCCACCAACTGTAGAAGATAAAGATGGTAAAGATGATAAAGTCCTCACACCAACTGAAGTGGAAAAGATAATGAATGCACTCATCATCGCAGTGTAAAAAAGGGCAATGCTGTTTACCAGAATACATTGACCCTCAGATTATAAAAGGGTTAAAAAAACGCATGTATGGAAACCCAGGCAAGCTGGATGGACCACCAAACTCCCACTGTAAGCCCCACTCTGGCTCCTTAGAGAAGATGTAAATCACAATCCCAGGGCAGGAAGCTCGCACTTTAGACGGTAGGTGCATATAAAGTAGCCCTTTCCCTCCTTGCTGCAGATCTGTGACTTCATTTCACGTTGTGCTTGGCTTCTTTATTCACCTTTTTTTCCCTAAAAGGTGAACAGAGAAGCCAAACACCACATGTGAAATAAAGTCACAGATCTGCAGCAAGGAGGGAAAGGGCTACTTTATATGCACCTACCGTCTAAAGTATGAGCTTCCTGCTCTGAGATTGTGATTTACATCTTCTCTAAGGAGCCAGAGCGGGGCTTACAGCGGGAGTTTGGTGGTCCATCCAGCTTGCATGGGTTTCCATACATGTGTTTTTTGACCCTTCTATGAATCTGAGGGTCAATGTATTCTGGTAAACAGGATTGCCCTTTTATACACAGCGGTGACTATTGCATTCATTAACCTTTACACTTCAGTTGGTGTGAGGGCTTTACCATCTTTATCCTCTACAGTTGGTGGACTTCACATGAATTATTTTTTCAGGATACTTGTGTTTTATATTTGTATGTGGGTGTATGATCAAACCCATTGGTGCTGGATGTCAAAGTTATATATTTTTCTAGCCAAGCGCAGATATTTTTTTTTTTTTTTAGCAGTATATAAATGGCTATGATAATGAAGAAATGCCAAAAACAAAAGTATCCCACCAGCCAACTGTCAAGCCTCAAAAGCTAGACCCCAGTTAATATGGACAAAAAAAGAATACTAGGCACCTTGAGGATGCATTACACTGAATGCCATGGGAATACAAAACACAAACATAAAGGGAATACTCAATAAAGACACTAGATACCAGGGGGATATGTACAGTACCCCCTAGATACCAGAAGATAAGGGGCACAAAAAAGGCAGACACTAATGCAGGGATATGCAATTAGCGGACATCCAGCTGTTGCAGAACTACAAGTCCCATGAGGCATAGCAAGTCTCTGACAGCCACAAGCATGACACCCAGAGGCTGAGGCATGATGGGGCTTGTAGTTTTGCAACAGCTGGAGGTTTGATAATTGCATATCCCTGCGCTAATGGGATAGAGAAGAAAAAAATAGATACGGGGAATATAGGCACAAAAAACACTGGATGCTAAGAGAATAGGCCATAAACACTTTAAGGCTTGGTTCACATATATGCAAATTGGATGTGTTTATAACCGCATCTGATTTGCATCACATGTGAACCAAACTAGCTTTCTATGGAGCTGGTTAATGTTGTGTGGGCTGGCTGCAGTCTGTTTTTAAAAAGAGTGCTGTACGATTTTCTGCCCAGTTCAGGTATCATACACTTTAAAAATTCACATCTAAATCGCACCTAAACTGGTGAATGGACTCCTTTTAAAATATTGCAAGGAAACTGGGCCCAGACATATGCGAACCAGCTCTAAGTGTTTAAGAAGCAATGTGCCCATAGAATGCATGAAGGTAAAAAGAAACTTCAGCCTTTCCAACACTTTAAACCATATGGTCTCATCCTTTGGAGTTCCATTTTTTGCATATGCAGCTTGCATAGGTTTGAAAGTCGCTGCCAATCCTTTCTTGTCACAATATGCCTTCTGAAAGCTTTTTTTCTTTTGAATGGCAATTATGCAGTTGGGATTTAGAGAAGCAAGTCTGTCTTAGGTTAGCCTTTTTTAAAGTTGATTTAAAATCTCAGATTTTTTAATATATGTGCACATATAAATGCAAATTCTAAAAAGCAATGCCTATTGTATTATTTTTAATCAAAAAGTTCCTAGATATCTTTTTTCCTCCATGTATTGTGTGGCTTCTGGGTTCTCCAGTAGGAACAGTTGGAGGTGTAGCCATGTAAGCATCTACCTGAACTATACCTACCAAGAGCAGTTGCGGCGCTGTAAGGAGGAATGGTATTGTACAAAGCCACAGCCACTCCTGTGCCAAAATCTGTTTCAATAAATGGTGTGGATGTGCGGGGCATGGTTGTACTCAGGTCAGAAGTAGGCTATGAAGAATGGCAGCAGTTGAATATTCTGATGCAGTCTGAACTAGCACATCACTTTGTAGTACAAATTATAATCTACTTGAGGATGGGTGACAGCACTAAAAAAAAAAAATCGGCATCTACATGTCGGCATTGTCACCCATCAAAAGAAAGGGTGGGCATTACAGGCAATTTGGCAGGATCCCTCAGTATGTTAAAGAAAAATGAGTGTGTTAAATTAAAGTGTATTTAAACACAAAATAAATATGTAATACATTGCAACTTACCAGTCATCAGATGTGGTGATTGCATTCAGTTTCTTTTTTTATACTTTTCTCCCTTTATTTACACATGGTGATCCTGACAGTAACACGCTTCCCATTTCCCGCTTTTAAAAATACTAGTTACCTGACTGTGTGTGATTCCAGTGCTTTCATGTCACAGACCTGCATGTTGAGAATGAAAGTAAGAGCAATGTGAGAACTTCTTATCCATATTGAAGTCAAGGCTACTCTATGAAAGCCAGGCAACAGTATTTTCAGGAGAGTTAAACCTCTTATAGGTTTCCTTTAAATATATTGGGGTTGATTTACTAAAGGCAAGTAGACTGTGCACTTTGCAAGTGCAGTTGCTCCAGGGCTTTCATATAGCAAAGAATACCCAATCACACGCAAAAAAAACAGCATTTTAGATTGCACATGAATGGATGGTGGATGTCAGCAGAGCTTTCCCTCGTTTACTAAGCTCTGAAGCAACTGTACTTGCAAAGTGCACAGTCTATTTACCTTTACTGAATCAACCCCATTGTGTTAAAGACATGTCTCATTCAGAAATGCAAGTGACACAATGGGGTTGATTTACTAAAGGCAAATAGACTGTGCACTTTGCAAGTACAGTTGCTTCAGAGCTTCGTAAACGAGCAGGAAAACTGCTGACTTTCATCATCCAATCATTTTCAAGCAAAAATGCTGTTTCTTTTTTAAATTTTCCTTGCACGTGATTGGGTATGCTTTGCGAAGTCCAACTTTACCTCAATTACTAAGCTCTGGAGGAACTGCTTTTGTAGAGGGCAACTACACTTTGAAAAGTGCATAGTCTACTTGCCTTTAGTAAATCAACCCCTATGAGTTTCAATTTTTAATAGCAACCATGGTTACTATATAACAAAAGAAAGGAAAAAACACATACATCTTCAGTTTATCATTTGTACGCTTTATGTTTCAGTGCTATCTTTTTACCATTATAACCATTGAAATACATTTCATTTGCTAAAGCACAACATACTGTTTTTACTCTTTTCATCTTTTTTGCATCTGCTGATCTCCTCTGACCTTTTCAGCCACTTCCTGTTTATGTGCACTTGCTTCAGCATCATCTGCCCATTATTTCTCAGATTGGGTTTCCTTATCATGACTACAGTGGGTCATGCCTGTGCATTGCATGTCAGCACTGTCTCTGTAGTTGCAAGCGAGTTCATGAGAGGCGGTGACAAAGCTGGAACACAGGTGGGAGACAGTTGTCCTCCTTTAACGGAAGAGACTGAATAAGGACTTTTATGGCAGGATCACTGGGTATTTTTTTAATGAAACCTGCTGTTGGGTTTAGAAATACTTTAACTTCAATAAAGTCTATCAGTATAAAGATGCAATCTAAAATGACCGTGTATACAAATTCACTCTATGTAGATTTCTCCTACAGAGTCAGGGGTTTTAAAGGCTAAATCCAGGAATTTTAAGAAATTCACTTTTGCAATGCAAATCCCCCGGCACTGCAAGGATTAAATACTCATTATGTCCAGGGATGCACGGAAAGGGAGTAAATAATTACCTTCTCCTTACTCCTTGCTCCACCAGAGTCCCCCAGTGCTGCGACCAGTCCCCTACAGCCTGCTCTGTAGGCTGCAACTGGCTCCAGCCGCGCTCTTCAGCCTCCTCAACTTGTAATACAGGGGTAATAGCCCTGTACTGTACATGATGATGCCAGGGCTCCACCCACAGATTGGATCTTTGGACAGAAGAGTAGGGCACCAGAGCCAGCTGGAAGGGGGTATGAGGTAAGTGAGCCTGCACTGTGCACCCCAAGACGTAACAAGCATTTAACCCTTTGCAGTACAGGCGGGCCACGCTGCAAGGCTGATTGTTTTTCTTTTTTTAATTTCTGGAGTTGGGCTTTAGGCAAGGCTGTAACTACACATCAGGGCCCCATAGCAAAATTTTTACTGGCACTGCCCAACCTCAACAACTTGTTTGCTGCATCTGGCATTTTTGTATTGATAGCCATGAGCGTATATTAAATATCCAAGAATTGCCCACTTTACCACTTTTTGATCCCCTGCTGATTTTGTATGTTTGCCCACTGTCAAAGAAATGATAAGTGTATAATTTTAATAGTAGGTTTATTTTAACAGCGAGAGACAGAATAACAACAAAAATATCCAGAAAAACGCATTTCAAAAAAACGTATAAATTGATTTTCATTTTAATGAGTGAAATAAGTATGTGATCCCCTATCAATCAGCAAGAATCAGCAAGATTTCTGGCTCCCAGGTGTCTTCTATATAGGTAACAAGTTGAGATTAGGAGCACTATCTTAAAGGGAGTGCTCCTAATCTCAGCTTGTTTCCTGTATAAACGACACCTGTCCACAGAAGCAATCAATCAATCAGATTCCAATCTCTCCCCCATGGCAAACACCAAGGAGCTGTCCAAGGAGGTTAGGGACAAGATTGTAGACCTACACAAGGCTGGAATGGGCTACAAGACTATCGCCAAGTAGCTTGGTGAGAGGATGACAACATTCGCAAATGGAAGAAACACAAAATAACTGTCAATCTCCCTCAGTCTGGGGCTCCATGCAAGATCTCACCTCATGGAGTTTCAATGATCATGAGAACGGTGAGGAATCCGCCCAGAACTACAAGGGAGAACCTTGTCAATGATCTCAAGGCAGCTGGGACCATAGTCACTAAGAAAACATTTGGTAACACACTACACCGTGAAGGACTGAAATCCTGCAAGGCCCCCCCCGCTGAAAGAACCACATGTACAGGCCCGTCTGAAGTTTGCTAATGAACATCTAAATAATTCAGAGGAGAACTGGATAAAAGTGTTGTGGTCAGATGAGACCAAAACTGAGCTCTTTGGCATCAACTCAATTTGCCGTGTTTGGAAGAGGAAGAATGCTGCTTATGACACCAAAAACACCATCCCCACCATCAAACATGGAGGTGGACACATTATGCTTTGGGAGTGTTTTTCTGCTAAGGGGACAGGACAACTTCACCGCATCAAATGGACGATGGATGGGGCCATGTACCATCAAATCTTTGGTGAGAACCTCCTTTCCTCGCCCAGAGCGTTGTGGATGGGTATTCCATCATGACAATGACCTAAAACACACTGCCAAGGCAACAAAGGAGTGGCTCAAGAAGAAGCACATTGAGGTCCTGGAGTGGCCTAGCCAGTCTCCAGACAATAATCCCATAGAAAATATGTGGAGGGAGCTGAAATTTTGAGTTACCAAACATCAGCCTTGAAACGTTAATGACTTGAAGAAGATCTGCGAAGAGGAGTGGGACAAACCTGGCGGCCAACTACAAGAAACGTCTGACCTCTGTGATTGCCAACAAGGGTTTAGCCACCAAGTACTATGTCATGTTTTGAGAAGGGATCAAATACTTATTTATACTTATACTTAAAATGCAATTCAATTTATAACTTTTTTTTGAAATGCGGTTTTCTGGATATTTTGTTGTTATTCTGTCTCTCACTGTTAAAATAAATCTATCATTAAAATTATAGACTGATCATTTCTTTGTCAGTGGGCAAATGTACAAAATCAGCAGGGGATCAAATTATTTTTTCTCTCACTGTATAGATGCCCAAAATAGTTTTACCGTATTTCCCCTAATCTGAGTTTCTATAGAAACTGGTCGCCCACAACCCACCATAAAGCACCCTTAATTGCCATTAGCCTCACCTTTCTTTAGTAAGGTCACACCGTGCACACTTGGCATAACTTCTACACCTCTGGAACCCATATATACCTGACATTCCTTGCTTTGTATTTCCGCTGCATGTGATCACTTAGATATGGCTGTAGGAATATGAATAGCAGCTTTGTAGATAGGAATAGGAAAAGCAAACTCTGTGTTGTGTCATATGTGACCGGTGTGCGCTTACTGTCCTAAAAACTCTTGTAGTGCCTTTCCATTTTCTTATCATAGAAATAGTGAGAGATTCTGGTTCCATCTTAAATCATATTTTGAAAATAGCCAATTTCTTTCATAAAGAACACCCTGCGAAAGAAAGTATAACAAAATTATAAACCTGTTGAAGGCGCACTTCTATAAAGTGCAGAAGCCGAAGTATGCTTGTGATCACAATAATTTGGCATATGAGATTTTAAGTTATAAAGCCATCATGTGCTTCTTTATTAGACTATAAATAAGCATTTCACTTTCCTTTATATAACACTTTAAAATGATTATACCTCTTGCTGGGAAAATAACAAGTTGTTGCCGGGCGATTTTATTTTCCAAGCAGAGACCTGCATTTTATATTACCGTTACATACTGCTGTGCAGTCAGCATGTGTACCTGGCCTCTGGTGCGTTCAGTGTGACAGTTATGCTTGAAAATACATACACATGACATGACCTCAAAGATTGTCCTTCTGTCCTTCTATCCTATACTGCGCTACTGATGCCATTCCCTCACTATCCTACTGACTTCTTTGTTCTTTATCTTAATTGTACAATACAATATTATCCTTATTTATACCACATTCTTTTGCATATTTTATACATGAAATTAATATTCTAGCCTTCCTGTAGATAGGGTTACTGCAAAGTTAATATTGAACTAATATAAGGAGGAAAAATAAAAACCAGTGAAGAGAAAACTATTCTGTATGCTTATTTTAAAAAAAAGGAATGGGTTGGGATTTGCCATACCTGTGTGGGGATTATTAAAGCTAAAATCTAGGCACATATAAAACACTATGAGGTTGATTTACTAAAACTGAAGAGTGCAAAATCAGGTGCAGCTCTGCATAGAAACCAATCCAATTCTAGTCTAATTGAACAAGCTGAAGTTAGAAGCTGATTGGCTACCATGCACAGCTACACCAGATTTTTAACTCTGCAGTTTTAGTAAATCAATCCCATTAATTTATGCAGCTCTGTAATCATTGATGCATCATTTTTTTTAATGCAAGCGGTGTAAATAATTGTACATACAAATGACCAATGCCCTCACCTATAACTGGCCTTTGCAGCAAGCAGCACATGGAAAGGTGATGCATGTCAGGCAAACCCAAAGAAAATTCCCAGCTCAACTTACCGACCAGCCTCCAACCAAATTATCCTTTCTAACAGTATGCGCTAAAAACAGGGGTTTAGTTGCACATATTTGCAAATACATGCTTAAGCTGCAGAACCCCTTCACTGCACCCCAATATTATCTGTAGTCCTAACTCTAAATTTTGAGAGCCTACACAGTGGAAGCACATGCATTATAATGGATAAGCAGAGGGCAGGTGAGCCTGGAGGGAGCCCACACGTCCTCCCCCCCCCCCCTTAACGGCACAGGGGCGCACTGGACACCAAGCATATAGAACAATGGCAGCAAAGGTGTCCAGTGTGTCCCCTCATAAGTACTCCAACAGTACAAACAAATGGCCACTGCCCCCACCTATAGCTAGCCTTTGCAGAAAGGAGCACATGGAAGTGCGATGCATGTCAAACAAAACCAAAGAAAATTCCCAGCTCAACTTACCGACCAGCCTGCAACCAACCAAATTATCCCTTCTAACAGTAAAAACAGGGGTTTAGTTGTGTAAATAACCGAATGTGGCCTGGTATCCACCTCTTACAGTCCCTGTACAGCAGATGCAGTGATGTAATCTTTTCACCCTCAGCCCACTGATTGGACAGTGAAGCAGAAGCAGCAAACTGATGAGGTCATCCCTCTGATTACTTTGCTCTCTCCTCTTGTCTTCCTATTACTTACTTACTCAGCTGTCCTAACTGGTCTCTCCTGGCAGCACAGGATGGATAAGAGAGAGAGCAGCTGGGATATTAAATCCTTAGACTGGTGGAGTGGCTGAAGGAGCCCTGACAGAAGAGGATCGACAATGGTAAGTACAGCGTGGACTGGGGAGTTGAGGAAAGCAAAACGGTAAAAGATGTATGTGGGATTTTACAGGCACCATACACAGAGGTAAGTTATTATAAAAATTATAAATGTTATTTAACCAGCTACCAACCGGAAGGTTTTCCAGCTTTAGGACCAGAGCACTTTTTGCGATTCGGCACTGCATCGCTTTAACTGACAATTGCGCGGCCGTGCGACGTTGCACCCAAACAAAATTTGTGTCATTTTTTTCCCACAAATAGAGCTTTCTTTTGGTGGTATTTGATCACCTCTGCGTCATTTCTAATCGCCGCTATAAACAAAACAAGAGCGACCATTTTGCAAAAAAAAACAAATTTCTTATTTTTTGCTAAAATTCAAATCCAAAAAAAAAAATATAAAAAAACATTTTTTTTCACCGGTTTTGGCCAACTTATATTCTTCCTCATATCTGTGATAAAAAAATCGCAATTGGCGTTTATGGATTGGTTTGCGCAAAAGTGCCCGCATTTACGGATGATGAGAATTCATTTTTGGAGTTTTTATTTATTTTTTATTTTTTACTAGTAA
>BLSH010116711.1:1120378-1133638 GCA_018402905.1 Glandirana rugosa
CTCAACTCTTGGTGACGGAATCTTGCTCCGGGGGCTACGGGCTCAGCCAGTCGTGACTCCCGCGACTGTACTACCAGGAGAGGAAAGAAGGCCCATGCGCCGAGACCGTGCGTCCTCGAGAAGCAAGGCCGTCGGTCGAGACTAAAAGGTCGTTGGAGGGGGCCTAGTAGTCTCGCGTACGCGGCGACTGTAACCGTCGACGAACGCCCCGCTTATAGAGGATTTGGTACGTCCAAATCCTCTATAAGTAAAATGGATGTGAGCCAGGCCAAAAATCATTGGCCTGGCACTGTAGACTGAAAGGCCCTCTGCCGAATGCGCTTGCATCGGCCGCGCCTAGGGGGCGCGCGCGCGCACACGGCTCGTGATCGAGGCCGCCGTCATATGACGGCGATTTGCGCTCACGAGCCACCTTGCCGCCGTCAAATGCCGATCGGCGGTCGGCAAGGGGTTAAAGTGGTAGTAAACCCCCCAAAGCTTTTATTACCTACAGGTAAGCCTATAATAAGGCCTATAATAAGGATTACCTGTAGGTAAAATGAATATCTCCTAAACCTGCATGGTTTAGGAGATATTCGCCCCGCAAGCAGCTGCCAATGTCAGCGGCGCATGCGCTCTGATGATCCGGGGGAGGTTGCTGGAAAATCAGAGCTGGCTGCCGGAACGAAGAGCTCCTGCGTGCCAGAGCCGCGTACCCGGAAGAAAGGAGAGGACCATCATGTCAGCGCCCTCAGTGCTGACCGACTCGGGCATCGGGGGCCTCGTTCTAAGGCAGTGGTTCTCAACTCCGGTCCTCGGGACCCACCAACAGGCCAGATTTTAAGTATTACCTTGGGGAGATGCAGACTAGAATACTGCAATCACTGAGCAGCAAATGATATCACCTGTGATGTATTTCAGTTATCCTGCAAACCTGGCCTGTTAGTGGGTCCTGAGGACCGGAGTTGAGAACCACTGTTCTAAGGTAAGTATTTCATAATGTGCTAGTATGCGATGCATATTAACATATTATGCTATTGTCTTGCAGACTATTTTTTTTTTCCCCCTCTACTCGCGGGTTTACTACCGCTTTAACCACTTCACCACGGAAGGATTTCCCATGTTAGGACCAGAGTACTTTTTGCGATTCGGCGCTGCGTCACTTTAACTGACAATTGCGCGGCCGTGCGACGTTGCACCCAAACAAAATTTGCGTCCTTTTTTTCCCACAAATAGAGCTTTCTTTTGGTGGTATTTGATCACCTCTGCGTCATTTCTAATCGCCGCTATAAACAAAACAAGAGCGACCATTTTGCAAAAAAAAACAAATTTCTTATTTTTTGCTAAAATTCAAATCCAAAAAAAAAAATATAAAAAAACATTTTTTTTCACCGGTTTTGGCCAACTTATATTCTTCCTCATATCTGTGATAAAAAAATCGCAATTGGCGTTTATGGATTGGTTTGCGCAAAAGTGCCCGCATTTACGGATGATGAGAATTCATTTTTGGAGTTTTTATTTATTTTTTATTTTTTACTAGTAATGGCGGCGATCTGCGATTTTTAGCGGTAATGCGATATTTCAGCGGACATGTCGGACATTTTTGACACTTTTTTGGGACCAATGACATTTATTCAGCGATCAGAAATTTAAATGTCCACTGATTACTGTATAAATGTCATTGGCAGTGAAGGGGTTAACCTGGGGGAGGAGAACTAGGGGTTAACTGTGTTCCCTGGGTGTGTTCTTACTGTGGGGGGGTTGGGCTACCATGGGCATGAGAGATCTAACTGATCCCAGTGACAGGGATCAGTAGATCACCCATGCCCCTACTAACAGAGCGGGGAACCGCCGTGTTTACATCGGTGGTTCCCCGTTCTTTCCCTGTGGCCGCTCATCGCGGCTCGCTGGCGGACATCGGGTCCGCCCGAGCCGCGGGCACACTCCTTAGGAGTGCGGCGGGTGGCTGATTGCAGATCGCCGTCTTTTTACGGCGATTCACACTCAGCATCCAGACTGCCGCCGTGAAAACACGGCGTGCGGTCGGGAACCTGTTAAGTATATGCTTTAAAAAACACAAATAAAAACAATGAGTAACCCCACTAAAGCTATTTAACTGGTAGGTAATCCCACCCCTCATTACCCAGTAGGGAGCCTCCAAAATATTGTGGATTGCAACACAACAATAGCTCTACAGATTTGAATATAGGTACAATATTACAATAGTGGCTGTTGAGGAGTGATAGGGTTCCTCCAGTTAAATGATGGCATATTGGTTCAACATGTTTCACATTTTTATCTATGCTTCTTCAGGAACATAGAGAGTTAACTTATGTTTTCTACCCTGGATGGGGACAAGAAACATAACATTATAGCATTAATAACTATGAACATACATACATTACATCAACAACATGGTAAATGGTCTATGCACAAAACAAATTTAGCCTATTTGTAGATCAAGTATGCTGCACTTGCACATATATGGATCAGGTGCAGAGGGGAGTCAAGCACCCACCGCACAAAGACTTGATGCATAAGTAGATATGGGGGCACACCTAGATGTATAGTAAATTGAATATCAGATTGTAACTATGTATCTGTAGTATTTTACAATAAAGATATACACAGTGAGCTTACTTACACAAGAAAAAGTAACTCAGCTTGTCTGTGTGAGGATCAGATAGCTGATAGTTTTCAGAGACAGGCTGGTGAGTGGAACTGCAGGTTCTAGACAAGCACTGATTTCTTGTTCAACCACAGCTTTGGGAGTAGGCAAATGAAAGGTGCTGAGACTTTATATATAAAAATATAAATTCCTTCCAATGAAAAGTGCTCTAATAGATAAAAAAAGGGGGAAACAGGTCAGTATACTGTGTATACTACCCCCAAAGTCTGCAATGTTTGAATGTAATATATATACATTCTACAGCCATGTTGGGGGGAGTTACCTGATAGTTTGAAGGTCTGTAACTAATCCAAAACCTCACACAGCCATAGGTCTCTGCAGTACATTAGAACAGAAAAAGAGCAGCGCCAATCTAAGTGCAGCTGTATAAAAACATCTTTTTTACAAAGACAAATGGCAACTCACAATATAAAAGTGTATGACAATAGGCCTTATGTAGAGGTTCATCCATTCCTTCAGGATGGACTGTAGGCAGGGAACACTGGTGGCCGCTGATTCTGGTGGCATGCAATGCCAGGCTGCTGCAAGCAAAGCCAACAAAGTGTTGGCATGCATCAAGAAAGGGATTAACTTCAGGGATAAATCAATAATTCTCCCACTATACAAGTCTCTGGTGAGGCCACACCTAGAGTATGCCGTCCAGTTCTGGGCACCAGTCCTCAGGAAGGATGTCCAGGTATTGGAAAGGGTTCAGAGAAGGGCCACAAAGCTAATTAAGGGATTGGAAGACCTTAGTTATGGGGAAAGATTACAAGCACTGAACGTATTCTCTCTGGAGAAAAGACGCTTGAGAGGGGATATGATTTTAATGTACAAATACTGTACTGGTGACCCCACTATAGGGACAAAACTATTCAGCGCAAGGGGGTACACAAAGACACACGGCCATACACTAAGAATAGAGGAAAGGCGGTTTAACCTTAAAATGCGTAGAGGTTTCTTTACGGTAAGAGCAGTGAGAATGTGGAATTCTCTTCCACAAGCAGTGGTTTCTGCTGGGAGTATAGATAATTTCAAAAAACTACTAGATGCACACCTAAGGGACCACAGCATTGAGGGATATACAATGTAATACTGACATAAAAGCACACACATAGGTTGGACTTGATGGACTTGTGTCTTTTTTCAACCTCACTGACTATGTAACTAAGGAACCGCCACTGACGTCACTACTGGGTGCAGGGTGGAGTGGGAGGTGCTCGCGTTTGGAACATTCGTGCTCCTTCCTCTTTTTTCATTTTCTCACTCATCATGAACATTCCTCCCAGGGCCTCAGAGTCTGGGTAATTGAGGCCACTATTCCAGCAGACGAACGATTTAGACACCTGTGTGCCCGAGAATCCTACTGTATATACCGATTGGCTGTCTTGGCACCAGGGGGACTGAGCAAAGAATTGGAGATTAATCCCCTACTCTAATTTCTGTACCACATATCATAAAATCATGGAAACTACACCATTTTTCATTTCACATTTTTCATTTTTCTCTTTTTACTTTAATTTTCTTTTTATATTTTTCATTTTTATTTCTATTCTCATTTTTGCTTTTACTTTTATTTTTATTTTCAGTCCATTTCCAAACATCCCCGCATATCCCGGAAACATGACACCAGGGTGGGTGGAGACTTCAGCACTGCCCCGACCCGCCCATTCCTAACAGATAAAAAGTTACCACAAGCATGGCCGACCCCTATTTGCCTGAGAATGGAGCACAAATGCTCTGAACGCGAGCACCTCCCACTCCACCCTGCACCCAGTAGTGATGCCAGCGGCGGTTCCTGAGCCCCATCTGAGTCCCTGGAAGTACTGCAAGCCACTAGTTCAGCTGGAACCAACAGTTACCAGTGTTCCCCGCCTGCAGCCCGTCCTCCTGAAGGAGTGGATGAACCTCTACATAAGGCCTATTGCCATACATGCGCTGACAAAGCTATTATCTTGTGAGTTGCCATTTGTTTTTTAATAAAAATGTTTTTATACTGCTGCACTTAGATTGGTGCTGCTCTTTTTCTGTTCTATGTTCACACAGAGTTCCTTCTAGCTCTTTTCAGAGCCTGCAGCCTTTTAAAGCCAACATTTTAGATTCTGAGACTTCAATACACACCTTGGACTTTCCACCCATGGTCCACGGATGACAGACGGATCCAGTACCCCCACATTCTCTCCATCCAGCTCCCAGGGCGCACAAGAGGTTACATGTTTGTCCTCTGCAATACACTCTAGCCTGTTTAAGGTATACCGCAGCAAGCTCCAACATAGCTGAAACAGTAATGGACACCATTTTAAATGTGCCCCAACTGGCGTGCTTAGGTGTGGACGGAGTGCCCATTTCCAGCGGCGCTTAGCCCAGGCAATGCGCATTTGACCCCTGCCGCCGCACAGGCGTGCCTGTGCAGCTAAACATGGGGATACACCTATCCCCAAAAGCCAAGGGAGGAGTAATACTCTCCCCAGTGGCTGGCGGGGGCGCTGCACCCTCCAACCAGGTCCCCACCAGGGTGGTAACTGGCAGATTATAGCAAAGCTTTTCATATAGAGATCATCTGTGGGGAAGGAACACCAACAGCCAAAGGGCTAGGGCGTTCAAAATACTTCCTCTAAGCCCTTCTGATCCACACCTGTGCAAATATAAAGACAAAAACATGTCATAAATCAGAGAATGGCAACTCCTGATTTGGACTTGTCTATCACATATGCTATATATTTTTTAACATTCATATTATATAGTTGAGAGTGTCTCATGCTGACCACACATGGGACCACCCAAATGGAGCAGGGACATCTGTTTAACAAAAAACACAGTGACATATATTCGACAAATACATAATACTTAGATATGCAGTATCTCACAAAAGTGAGTACACCCCTCACATTTTTGTAAATATTTTATTCCATCTTTTCATTTGACATCACTGAAGAAATTACACTTTGCTACAATGTAAAATGGTGAGTGAACAGCTTGTATAATAGTGTAAATTTACCGTTCCCTCAAAATTACTCAATACACAGCCAGTAATGTCTAAACCGCTGGCAACAAAAGTGAGAATACCCCTAAGTGAAAATATCCAAATTGGGCCCAATTAGCCATTTTCCCTCCCCGGTGTCATGTGACTCATTGGCAGAGGCGTAACTAGAACCTTCAGGGCCCCGGTGCAAGAAATTATGAAGGGCCCCCTGACCCCTGGCCAGGGCCCTTCCCTCTTCCCACTGATGCTGGGGCCCTTTACTCCTATTGTGGGTCCCTTTATTACGGTACTGCAGTGGGGCCCTTTCACAAGTTCTGCAGCAGGCCCCAGGGGGACCAGGGAAGCACACAGGGGCCCTGGGAACAGCAGAAGACAAGTAAACTGGATAGAGGAAAATGGAGGAGATTGGGTCCTCTAAATGCCGCCCCCGCCATCCCTCCTATTCAGGTGTACAAGGGAGGCACATGGGCCCCCTGGACCATGGGGCCCGGTTGCAATCGCAACCCCTACAACCCCTATCGTTACGCCCCTGCTCATTGGTTTTACAAGGTCTCAAGTGTGAATGGGGAGCAGGTAGGTTAAATTTGGTGTTATGTGTTATCGCTCTCACTCTTTCATACTGGTCACTGGAAGTTCAACATGGCACCTCAAGGTAAAGAACTCACTGAGGATATGAAAAAAAGAATCGTTGCTCTACATAAAGATGGCCTAGGCTATAACAATATTTCCAAGACCCTGAAACTGAGCTGCAGCACTGTGGCCAAGATAATACAGCGGTTTAACAGGATAGGTTCCACTCAGAACAGGCCTCGCCATGGTCAACCAAGGAAGTTAAGTGCACTTGCTCAGTGTCATATCCAGAGGTTGTCTTTGGGAAATAGACATATGAGTGCTGTCAGCATTGCTGCAGAGGTTGAAGGGGTGGTGTGTCAGCCTGTCAATGCTCAGACCATAAGCCACATATTGCACCAAATTGGTCTGCATGGCTGCTGTCCCAGAAGGAAGCCTCTTCTAAAGATTATGCACAAGAAAGCCCGCAAACAATTTGCTGAAGACAAACAGACTAAGGACATTGATTACTGGAACCATGTCCTGTGGTCTGATAAGACCAAGATAAACTTATTTGGTTCAGATGATGTCAAGCGTGTGTGGCGGCAACCAGCTGAAGAGTACAAAGACAAGTGTGTCTTGCCTACAGTCAAGCATTGTGGTGGGAGTGTTATGGTCTGGGGCTGCATGAGTGCTGCCGGCACTGGGGAGCTACAGTTTATTGAGGGAACTATGAATGCCAACATGTACTATGACATACTAAAGCAGAGCATGATCCCCTCCCTTAGGAGACTGGGCCGCAGGGCAGTATTCCAACATGATAACGACCCCAAACACACCTCCAAGAGGACCACTGCCTTGCTAAAGAATTGGAGAGTAAAGGTGATGGACTGGCCAAGCATGTCTCCATACCTAAGCCCTATTGAGCATCTGTGGGGCATCCTCAAACGGAAGGTGGAGGAGCGCAATGTCACTAACATCCACCAGCTCCGTGATGTTGTACATGAGGAGTTGAAGAGGACGCCAGTGGCAACCTGTGAAGCTCTGGTGAACTCCATGCCCAAGAGGGTTAAGGCAGTGCTGTAAAATAATGGTGGCCACAAAAAATATTGACACTTTGGGCCAAATTTGAACATTTTTACTTAGGGGTGTACTCACTTATGTTGCCAGCGGTTTAGACATTAATGGCAGTGTGTTGAGTTATTTTGAGGGGACAGCAAATTTACACTGTTATACAAGCTGTACACTCACCGCTTTACATTGTAGAAAAGTGTAATTTCTTCAGTGTTGTCACATGGAAAGATATAATATAAATATTTACAAAAATGTGAGAGGTGTACTCACTTTTGTGAGATACTGTATTTACAACAACCAATGAGATTGTATGTTATCTCTCAAACATATAAATTACAGGAATGGTCTATATGAGCAGACTTCATTCAAACCTGGAAAATGAAGTGGCATTAATTCTCTCAATCCAGAGGGTCTCTCTCTGTAATATTTTTTGGTCCCAATTCCCCGCTCTCAGGTCTTTTTCCAGCACTATGAAAGATGCAACTGAGTTATCAAACCTGTGATAGAGGTCCAGATGACGACTAACTGGAGTGATCATCTTCCCACTGGATGCTTAGTAGACATCATCATTAATTCCTAAATGGTCTTATAGTCTTGCGGACATAAAAGGCTCCACACTGGCTATACTCCCTGTTTGTCACAATCAGCAAAAACATTGGGGTCTAAAAATTTGACTATTGGGTAGTGTCAATTCAGTTCTCTGGTGGACCCATGGACACAAGTCAAAACTCCCACATGTGTAGATACCTCGGGCCTGTGTAGTCCTAGACACCTGGGGTGTATAGTGACTCGATGCCAATTTGTCTCTGATGGATGGGGCTCTGCGGAAGACTAGTTCAGGATAATCCTTAATGTATTTGGATACATAAGGGTCTTGTTGGAGTATATGCCAATGTCTACTCAGTATATTCCGTAATTTTTTATGTTGGGTGGAATATTTGGTAATGAACCTCACTGTAGGCATAGTATTTGGACTAGGAGGTTTATAGAGAAGAGTGTGTCTGTTTTGTTGCAAGGCTTTGTTGTATGCTTTACGGAGTAGAGACTTGCTATATCACCTGAGCAGTAATCTAGACCGTAGTTTGGCTGCTTGGATTTGGAAATCCACCAGTCGCGTACAGTTCCATCTCATATGCAAGTATTGCTCATAGGGAATGCTACGTACTAACGCTGGTGGATGGGCACTACCTGCATGCAACACTGTATTTCCTGTTGTTTGCTTGCGATAGAGATCAGTGGCCAGGCATGAATCAGGGTCTACAAACATCGCAAGATCCAGGAAAGTGATCTTCTGATGATCAAATGACAATGTTAACTTCAATTTAAAGTCGTTGGTATTTAAACATTTGACGAAAGTCTGGAGCTCCTCTGGAGTTGAGGAGTTTGATGTTAGGCCACCTTTACAGTTTTTCTGTAAAAGTGAACTAACCCTTTAAAGTAGAGGCATTCTTCTCTTTACCAGTGTGTATGAGCATCAGAACTGTTGAGCAGGGATTTAAACAGCATGTGGTCATAAGACCTGTCAACTACATAAAAGCAAGACCTTTAAACTCAAGTCTTTTCTGAGTGCTATGTTATGACATGGGAGCTGGTCATATTGCTTCACCCAGACATGATGGATATCACCTAGATGGCTTCTGAGTCAGAGGCCTGAGTTAGGAAGTAAAGTGATAGTTTTCCCAAGAGATGTGAAAAGTGAATTCTTAAGTTATTTTAAAGATAAATTGTGGAATTGCAAACTTGCTTACCATTTTGACCTTTTTTTTTAAAGAAAATCATCCACATATATCTTCAACTGCAGGGTTTAGCACAAACATTTTCATGTTGCAGGAGAGAGTGAAAAACTGCTGGAAAAAAGCTATAGTTCCGGAGAGCCAAGCCTTTATCTGTTTACCTTGTTCCTCTCCCACACCTCAAAGTTTTGTGAAGAAAATGACATCTGTCTAGCTGAGAGTGTTAAAAACAGCATCAGAGAGCGTTTGACAAATGTGAAGTCAAATTGCTTGCTTTCCTGAGGTTGAAGACAAGGAAGACATAAAAACTGTACATTCCAAATTCTTTTAATGGCTATGCTACTAAGGAGGCAAGAATTCCTGATAATGCCCAAGATGACAAATAAAAACTGACTGAACTTTCTTCTGACAGTACAGAAGAAACAATACAAAAAAGGCCTGGAAAATATTGCAGCATTCTTGCAGATAAAGAAAGGAATGCCCACTCCTAGGGAAAAGTTGTCTTACAGAGTTTCTCTGTTTAACTTCATCATACCTGAAAACTGTAAAACTAGATTCTCCTATAAAGGAGTTGTTAACCAAAGAGGTAATCTTGTGTCTATATCTCTACACAACAGAACCCAAGCTTTAAAATAGATCTGAGCACAATCTCTAGCATCTCATAGAAGCTTTAACATGGCAAAGTAATTTTAAACATCATTTTTAATGGTTTAAAATATCCATTCTCCATTAGAAGAATACCTGGCGATGCTGCCATGGAGGTCCTTGTTCGGTAACCTTCTGTTATAGATAGACAACCGTCTCCTGATTGCACCCTTGCATTGTCACCATGTCTCATGTGCCTATGGTGGAGACTACAAGTGTTTGTAACACATTGCTCAGTCACGGTCCACCATTGTCATTGCCAGGAAGATGGTCCAGAGCAGTGATGTGCAGATGACGCTGGAGCAAGTGCACGTTGACATGTGTGACAAAAAAGTATTGTTTTAAAAAAATTAACATTTTTATGATATACTCTGCATTATTTAAACTACGTGTAATTTAGTGTTTAGAACTATGTTTGCCTAGCTTGAAGATTATTATAATTTTGTGTTGTTTTATGTACCATGTATTATTGATTTCCACTCTGTGCAAAGATACACAAAGCCATTGTTGTAAGAACAACATGTGAGACTTTTGTTCCAAAAGTCAGTTACAGTGCCCTTTGGGTACTTTGTTGAAACTGGAGATAGTGGTACTTTGAAGAAGTGGAGTAACCTTGCTATAACACAGCCAACATACAAAAAATGGAAAGGAGACAGTTATGCACTGGACTTCTCATATACTGTATATATCGTGATTTTTTGATGACTTCACTGCCTGGTTACCCTACTTTCTCTCCTCTGAAATACCCACTATCATTATTGGTGACTTCAACATCCCTGTCAATGTTAACAGCCCAGTTACAGCTCAACATCTCAACTTAACCTCATCTTTTGACCTAACCCAATGGGCACACACTTCCACTCACTCCAATGGAAATACACTCAACCTTGTATTCTCCCATCTCTGCACTCCTGGCAACCTCACCAACATCCCCTTTCCTTTCTCTGATCACAACCTCATCAGTTTCGCTGTATCCTTGCCTCCAACCACCCATCCTTCCAAGCAGCAAAGGATTACATGTAGGAACCTTCGCCACTTTAACCCTTCTCTTCTCTATTCTGCTACTGACCACCTCTATGACATAATCTCTCCCCTGTCATGTCCTGACCAGGCCACCTCTGTCTAAACAGTTCACTCTCATCACTGGACGCACTTGCTCCTCTAACTACACACAGAATCAGTCCCCGACCGTTTCAACCCTTGCAAACTGACAACACTAGAAATCTCAAGAGACATTGCCGTGCTCTTTAACGACTGTGGCGTAAAACCAAATGCCTGCAGAACTTCGCCCTATATAAATCTGCCCTCCTAAAATACAAATCATGCCTCCATGCTGCCAAACAAGCCTACTTTGTCTATCTTATTCATACCTTGTCATCCAGTCCCCGTCGGCTCTTTTTAACCTTAAACTCTCTGCTTCGTTCCCCACCCCCTCTACCAACTAACTCACTCACTGCCCAAGAGATTTCCACAATACGTGAGGACCCCTCCACTGTGACAGCACAGTCAGCACTCCTCTTTTGAACTGGCTTCTACTGAAGAGGTCACAAAACTTTTCTCAGATGCCCACCTAACAATTTTTCCCCTGGATCCTGTTCCCTCAAAACTACTACAATCACTCTCTTATTCTATCCTATGCTCCCTCATTCCCATCTTAAATCTCTCCCTCTCTAGTGGCATCTTCCCCTCCCCTCGAAAACATGCGCAGATCGTTCCTATACTTAAAAAGCCCTCACTGGGCCCCACCAACCTGAACAATTTAAGACCCATCTTATTGCTCCCATTCACCTCCATACTTCTAGAATGCTTAGTCTACAACCATCTTAGCTCCTACCTCAGTGAAATTAACCTTCTTGACCCCTTACAGTCTGGCTTTCCCTCGCAGCACTCCACAGACACTGCTTTACTAAAACTCACTAACGATTTACTAACTGCTAAATCCAATGGCCTACTACTTGACCTCTCTGTGGCCTTTGATTCTGTTGACCACCCGCTCCTTCTCAATAAACTCTGTTCCCTTGGCCTCCAAGATTTTGCTCTATCCTGGTTCTCCTCCTACTTATCACAGTGCTCCTTCAGTGTTACCTACAACTCTGTCTCCTCCTATCCATTGCCCCTTTCTGTGGGGATTTCCTAAGGCTCTGTTCTTGGACCCCTTCTCTTCTCTATCTACACCTCCTCCCTTGGCCACTTGATAACCACCTACGGCTTCAAATACCATCTATATGCGGATGACAACCAAATCTATCTGTCTACTCCTCACCTCACTCCTTCAGTCTCCTCTTGCATTACTAATTTACTAATTGACATATCAGCATGGATGTCAAACCACTTCCTTAAACCAAATCTCTCTAAAACCAAGCTGGTAATATCCCACCCGTGCCTTCCTCCATGATTTTTCTGTCAAAATCAATAATGCAACCATCAATCCCTACCCTCACGGTGCTAGGTGTAATCCTAGACTCTGACCTGTCCTTTCAGCCCCAAATCCAATCATGGTCAAAAGTTTGTAGACTTCACCTTCATACCATCTCTAAAATACACCCCTTTTTAACAAATGAAGACACCAAGCTACTCATTCACTCCCTTGTTATCTCTCGCCTTAACTATTGCAACTCTCTTCTCAACGGCCTACCACCCCATAGGCTATCCCCTCTTCAATCTATCATGAATGCTGCTGCCAGACTTATCCACCTTACCAACTGATCAGTGTCTGTCACCCCTCCCTGCCAATCCGTACACTGGCTCCCAAATGCCCAGCGAATGAAATTCAACTCTGCCCCAAGCTACATCACCAATCTTGTCTCCAAACATCACCCAGACCGTCCTCTCAAGACCGCCTACTCTCAAGCACCCTTGTCTATTCCTCCCATGCTCGTCTCCAGGATTTCTCCAGAGCCTCTCGTATCCTCTGGAATGCTCTACCTCAACCTGTTCAGCTATCTCCTACTCTAGCTGCCTTTAGGCAATCCCTGAAAATGCATCTCTTCAGGGAAGTATATCATGCCTTCAGCGAATCTTTTACCACTTCCATCAGCTCATTCTCCACAGTTACAACCTTTTGTACCACCTGCAACACCCTATTAGATTGTAAGCTCTTCTGAGCAGGTTTTCTTGTATTTTATTGTATTGTAACTGTATTGTCTCCCTTTTATATTGTAAAGCACTGCCTAAATGGTTGGTACTATATAAATCCTGTATAATAAAAATAATAATACTTACAAGTACACCCCAAAACACCTTCTAAGGGCATAGGGGGGGGGGGATTCTTCCCAATGACCACAAAAGTAAGGAGCATACTTCTCTGCGGGTTGATTTACTAAACCTGGGGAGTGCAAAATTTGATGTAGCTGTGCATAGTAGCCAATCAGCTTCTAACTTGTTCAACCAAGTTTTGTCAATAAAAACTGGAAGCTGATTGGTGTCTCTGCTCAGCTACACCAGATTTTGCACTTTGTAGTTTTATTAAATCAACCCCCCCCCACCGTGGGATGTAAAAATAATAATTATTAGCAGGGTTTCCCTGAAGCCAAAAAGTGTTTTCAAGGGTGAAATTTGGTCGGAAAGAGTTTGTAAAAGTGTGCATTCTTGGGAACTTTTGTGAAAAACCGAAGTCCCTTTGGGACGAT